>JASAOC010002006.1:0-68937 GCA_030849835.1 Herpetomonas samuelpessoai
GTACCGTGTCGCTTGCGCAAAGGTCTCCAGCTCCGCAGGCACACGGACCTCAAACGGCCACGCATCCTTGGCCTTGGTCACGCGAGAATGCTCCCCAGCCACACCCTTTTCTCCGTTCGCTGGGCATGCACTGGCTTCCTGCTCCTCCTTGACTCTCGCCATTGCAGTGTTGAGAATGGACTGCGCCATGGCTGGAGAGAGAGACGGATATTTCTTTGCAGGGCCAGGCGGCGTGGTTGCCTGTGTGGCGTCCGTGGGTGCGGCAGAGGCGTCGTCCGCCTTTGGCGTCGTACTACCCGTGGCGTAGAGAACGAAATGGGCGCTGGCCTCCGCCCAAGCGGCGGCGCGTGTTGCCCTCAACACCTCCGCAATCGTACGCGCCAGCGCCGTCCGCTCCATTAGCCCTTTGCATAGCAGCGTCGCGTACTGTCGTGCGCGAGCGTTGCCCTTCACAAGATCCGGCTGCTCCTCGGACAGGACTTGGTGAAAATGCAAGCCAGTCGCCCACTGGCCGTGTGCGAGCGTCGTGCGCAGCATTTCCTCAGCGAACGCGACCGCGCCATCTGCCACAGTCCCCGCCGGTGAAGTCGGTCCGGAAGGTGATGATGATGTCGGCCCGTCTCCAGGTCCACGGAGCGCCTGACCGCTCACCCGCATGCCACGTGTGCTGCGAACGGCAAGGCGGATCAGTGGGCGCACCTGTGCATCGCCCAAGTCTCGCCAGACATCGGCTTCGATGACTAGGCGCACAACGTGGGGCGCGCTCGCCGCACGCACCCGCGGTGGTGCCTGATGAAACCGCTTCCACGCACGCGTCCAGTCACGCTCCATGAGCAGCGAGAGCATCTGCTGCTCCTCAGCGATGATGGAGCTGGCGTGTGTCCGAGCAGCGGCAGCGGCTGTCGTGTTGGTGGTAGCCGCCACGGCCGACAAGGAGAATAAGCTGGGCGAGGAGGAGGCGGACGGGCCTCTTGCAAGGAGGCTCAGCCCACGTGCTGGTGTTCGTGAATGGGAAGAGGAGTGTGCGTGCCTTGTCTGCAGCGCGCCTTCCCGAACATAGGTGTCCAAGAGCCCCGCTGACGCCGCTGCCGCAGCCGCTGTCGAGCCGTTGGTCTCGGCTATGCCATGTCGGTGCTGTGCGACACGGCGCAGCAGCTGAGCCTGGCTGTGGGACCCCAGCGGCGCGTATGGTAGCAGACGGAGGCAGTCCGCGGGGGAGAAGAAACGTCCGGCCGGACTCTGCACGGCCAGGGCAACCGTGAACGGGGACACGTAGGGGGCGAGCCTCACAAAGGGGTCCAGTAGCGAGACAATTCTCTGCTCTCTACTTCTCATCACGGACGGCTGCGAGGGTGTCGCTGCTGTGGCCGCGGCCTTCCCGCGTGGTGTTGGAGCATCCGTGGCGCTGTCTTGTGCTGCCTGGCACGCTTCTGCTGGTGCTGTGGCCTCTGCAGCAACCGCGCGGATCAATGCCTTGGCGAGTGTCTCCAGCATTTCCACCACATCATCCGTGAAGCCCTCGTGCAGTATGACGACCCCGGTGGCGGTGAAGACGGCTTCCCAGAACACGGAGGCGTACCGTTCGTAGTGAGCGGCCTTGAGTAGCGCCAGCAGTTCCTGTGAAACCACCGATAGCATTACCACCGCACCACCAGGGGGGGTCCCTCTGCGGGCCAGAGGCCGCTTCACGACAGGTTGTTCTCGTGCGTTGGCTGCGTTGTCTCTGGAAAGACCAGGGGCATCAGGGAAGGTGTGTGCACCGTGGCTCTGGCAGACAGCCTTGTACGCTTCACAGAGACGAACGAGATGGGCCTGCCCCGTGGGCGGGGTGGGGCGTGTTGCCGGGAGAAGAAAGGCCGGTAGCGCGCCGCACAGCGTCGTCTCCACCTCTGCCGCCGCCTCCTCGGCACGCTCTTCGTTCTCCGTGCTTTCCTGTACCCTTTCTGCCCCGTGAGCACGACTGCCCCGTTGGCGTTTCCGTTCCTGCTGTGTGCGCCGTGCAGCCAGTGCCCTGCCCCGCGTCCGCCGTGTCTGCCGTGTCAAGCTGAGGACCACGAGAAGATCCTCCAAGGACATGCTGTCGGTGAGACCATGGCGGGTGAGTACCTGAAACCCCAGAAGACACAAGACAGTGCGGATGGCATGGGGCAAGTCCCTCGTGTGGCGCCAAACATTGGCCGGCGACAGCACCCAGCTGACGTCCGCGTCGTGTGTGGTTGGTTTGGTGGGGCTTAAGGGCTGGAGACGCACAATGTGCCGAAGTAACGCGCCGTACTCGGCTACGGACAACGGATGCGACGGCAGGATGCCCAGACGCACGAGATGCAGAAGCAGCGCAGTGCGTGTGGGGCCGCGATGGCTGTGCGGAAAAGCACTTGAATGGCTCTCTTCTTCGTTCGCTGTGTGCCTGGTGTGGACACCACTGTGTGTCGGTGCTGAGCTGGTTTGAGAATACTCCGGCAGCAGCGACAGAAGCCGAGACGCATGTGATGTGGCCGGCGCGGAGGTCTCTCGCCAGGTCGGGAACGCGTGCCGTGGGGCGTTGGCGAGCGCCATGCGCAGCAGCAACCCCGCCAGAGGGGTCTCTGCCCATGGCTGTGTGTGTCCGAGCTCACGGCGGCTCCGCAGTGCGTCCGTCTCGGATGCTTGAGCATCGAAGAGCTGAAGGCACTGGTGCCACTGGCCGTGTTGTGCGAGGATGTACGCGAGAGTCATCACAACCTCGTACGAGCCTTTCTCGGCGACCAGTGTTGTAGTCATTGCGGCCGAGTGCGCCTCGTCAAAAAAAGAGGATAGCGAAGCGGAAGAAGCATAACCGTTGTCCGCAGAAGGTCGTGCAACGACCTCGCAGAGGTGCGTATTATGGGTATAAAGGCCGTTCGCCAAGGCAAGAGCACGCAGCGCCGTTGAGCGCTGACTGCACATGCCGAGCAGCACCACATCGTCCGAGAACGCCAAGTTAGTGAGGCCGTAGCTCACCAGCGCGACGCCAAAGGGGAGGGCGTCCTCGGCGTCCCCGTCGGGAGACACAACGGAGGAGTCCGGGACTACCGCTGAACAAGCAGCGAGAGCGCGTAGCACCTCGCCGACGAGCCTGTCATGCAGGACGGTGGCGACGCGTGTGGTGACGTTGTACGCCACATTGCTGAGTTGTGCTTCGTCCTCGTCCCGGTCCACCAGCGCGTCCTCGGGCACGAGCACGTCCTCCACAAGAATGCTTAGGAAACTGCGCAGCAGCGCAAGCAGCAGTGCTCCAACTTCAATCAAATCGACCGCGCGCTGGGGTTCTGAAAAAGCGGAGAAGAGAGGTGAGACATCCTTGGCGGCTGATAGAGGTGGCGGTGGGTGTGCGGGGGTGGTGGTGGTCGCAGGCGGAGCACCGCGCAGCTCGACAGGGGCCCGCAGCGCGGTCGCATCGGGCGGTGCCATGTCCACCTTGGCTGTTCTCACGCCCTCGTATCCTTGCTGGCGAGCCACAATAGCCGCCTCTAGCGCGTCGCTGAGCTCAACCAGGGCGGCACCACACCACCGAAGGAGCGAGACCGTCTCCGCTGCCGAGAGCGCGGCGCCAAAGGTGGCGGTTCGGATACCCGAGACGGCCTCCTCCACAGCAGCCGCCTCATTCTCAAAGGACTCCAACGCACCATCGTCCTGTCCTCGCGGGAAAAAGGCATGCCACTGCACGCCACGGTCCTCCTCCACAGCGGCACGGGTGCTCGCGTCATGGCGACCTGGTGCAGCGCCCGCGACGGTCTGGAGAGGCTGAGTGCCCCCCTCGTGTAGCCCCGCGTGTATGAGCCGCTGGGTTTGTCGCACGGCCAGCAAGGTAAGCTTGGCGCACCGCTGCAGCCCCTCTGCCATGGGGGGCATGGCAGTGGCAGCCGCCCATTCACGTGCATCACGGACGCCGCCTTCTGACTGCTCTTCTTCGCGTGGGTTTTTGCGGAAGGGCGGCGAGGGTCCGGTGGCGAGACGGGCTGCAAGAGCCTTTCGCGCCTCCGTCACACAGACTTGCGGTGACGCGGCAGCACGTGCTAGGTTTCCCCGCCGATTGTGGTGTAAGGCAGGCTGCTGTGCCTGCTGTGTGGTATGCACTGCGAGGGGTGAGGTCACTTGGAAAAGATCCCTGCAGTAGCAAACGCCAAACAGACTCGATGGCGGAGGTGAGGAGGAACAGCAAGAAGGAGTGCCTTCTGTACGTGTGGCTGCGGGTGAAGACACAACAGTAGGCGCTCCCACCGCATCGCATGAGTGCACCCCTCGTCTGGAGGCCCGCAGGGGCGATAGCTCGCATGCCGTGAAGGCATTCGCGAGGACGTCTTGGGCCCGTCTCCGGCACCGCCGCCAACTGACTGACGTCATGTCACGTCGCGGATAATTTCCTCTCCACATGAGCCAAGCGGCGTTGGTGAAGAGAATTTACTAGTGCTAGGCAAACGGATAGTAGCCAAAAAAGAAAGAAGGGAAAACGAGAACAAATAAAAGCATTGCTTTTTCAACCGAACGCGACAAACGTTGCAATGAGATGCCTCTCCCGTGGCAGCCTCGCAGGTTCCTGAAAGCGGTCGATGCTCTCAACGCCCCTGCACTTTCCGTCTGGGGTTCCTCTGCCGCCACCGCGATAGCACCTTTTCGAGCTGGAACGTTTGATTCTGTTTTCCTATTTTCTTTTTCTTTTTCTTCTGTCATTTTGAGGTAGGAAGGTGTCGCAAGCATGAGCAATAAAACCGAGAGGAGAGGGAAACGCAACACAGCAGGTCATGGTGACCTAGAGGCCTATAACAGTTTTCTGCAGTGCATTCTATATTCTTTTGCTGCGGAAACAGACACATACGCACGTGCCTCAGCAGAGACTTACATCCTCGTCGCAGTGACAAGCACAGCCATCGACGGGGCACACGCGGTGCTGGGAGAACCACTGCTTGAGGTGATCTGCGTGACCCCCGTGCAGACAGGCTGTGCACCACGCCAGCGACTGCGCGCTCTCCCGCTGGTGCACCTTCACCGGATGCAGGCAGACCGAGCAGCGGGGGGTGCGGTTGGAGAGAGCGCCCAGGATGATGCGGTACTGCTCTGGGGTGATGATGGGGGCCGACGTCCATGAGGAGGGGGATAGGCCCAAGTGGGATCCTGCGGTTGCTGTCTTGGCCACCAGTGCCGCCTCTGGCATGCCGTCTTTGCGGGCGATGGGAGAGTAAGGTGTGGCTGCGGGCGAGGCCACCCTATGGTCGCCAGGGGGGTAGAGACGACGCTGCACGGCTGCTGCTGCAGCACCTGGTGACGCCACACTCAGGGACGCGAGAAGGGATGTCAGGGTGTCTTGCGAGACAGGCATCGGTGTCCCTGTGTTCGGGGTCGACAACGAAGGCCCAGGAACCACCGCGACGTACTGGCCTGGTGGGGCCGCGCTGACGCTTCTGCCGGCTCCCGCAGGCCCACCACCGACACTGGCATTCATCATGCTTGTGTTGTTGCTGCTGGCGCTGGGCGCCTGTGAGCTCCACGGCGAGGGAAAGCGGCCGTGCAAGAACGAGGTCGAGGAGGCGCCCGCGGAGGCGGAAATCGAGCTCGGTTCTCCTCCGCCCATACCACTCTCCCCTGCTCCCCTGGCCTGGACGGCGGCCCACGCTGACGCCATGACCGCCGCGGCGCGAGCCACGATGGCCTCCCCGTCCTCGCGGAGCCGCTGGCACGCCACGTCGAACATGGTGCGCTCGACAAAGGCCTGCTCACTGTCCAGGAAGGCACGGTAACCCGCGACCCACCACACCCACGGGCACTCCTCTGCCTCCCTCTCCGCCTCCTCCTCACCGCCGCCACCGCTGCGCCACGGGAAGGCCCCGTCTTTCTCCGCCCACGGGGCCGTGGCAGGGACTCCGTCGTCGTGATTGGCGTTGGCGCAGAGGGAGAGGGACAGGTCGCGTTGGTACTTGTGAAAGAAGGGGGGTAATACGCTTGCCGCACCAGCGTCCGCCCATGCCGCGATGAAGGACGGCGCCGCCTTGGTACCCGCCGCTGCTGCCATCTCACTAGACGCGTTGAGCGGGGACGTGAAGGCTGCTTGGGGTCGCGCCTTCGAGGGGACCGCGGCAGGAGGCGGTGGCGGTGGTGGTGGCAGCTGGCTCCGTGCAAGGCGCGCCGGGTCCAGCAGGGAAGCCGCCGCTGTCGGCTTGGCGGCGAGAGGATCGCTGCCACCATGGTGGCGGGCACCACGGGTCGTGGTGGTGCTGCTGCGGTTTGCGCCAGACATTGCGGCGGCTGGCGGTGCAGGAGAGGGCACCACGTGAAGGAGGGCCGTCGTCGGAAGGTGTGGCTCCAAGGATTCCTCTTCGCCCTCAGCCGAGGGGTTATGCCCGTCGGAGCCCATGGCGGTCAACTCTCCCACGGTCGTGCTATGGCGGGGGGGCGCCGCATCGGTTCCGCCACCGCTGCCGCTGCCAGTGTTTCGGTTGTTTTTGTTGCCGCTCCCTGTCACAGAGGGGGCGGCCGCTGCGCTGGGGAACAATGCGAGGAACTGCGGTGACATGACGCCAATGCGTGCGTAGAGACAGGCCGCCAGCTGGAAGTCCCCTGTGCCATCCACAATTTCTTGCATCATGGGGTACGTGGAGGCGGACACGCCGTGCACGAGCATCAACGACTGGATCAACGTGCAGTCCCGCAGCAGCGTTTCAGAGATGGTGTGGAGCAGGCGGTCCGTGTCCGACTCCAGGATGAGCGCGATCGCAACACGGTCCCACAGAGGGAGAAATGGGTTGCCGTAAATGCGGGAGCGATAATTCAGCGTATCCTCGCTATCGGCGCACAGGTACAGAAACACGGCGAGCAGCCACGGGCTGAGAGAACCCAAAAAGGTCTCCCGGACGTGCGCGTCGCTCTCGCGGATCGCACTGAGGGTGCCCTCATGCGCCGTGATGAGGTTCGCCATGGCCTGGTAGCTTGGGTTGCGGTACCCAAACCGGCGGAGGATGGCTGCGCCGGCGGCGAAACGACTGTGGAGCACCTGCACCGCCACTGCACGCTCCACATCGTGCTCCGTGCTGGTGCTCTCAGACAGCGCGAAGGCGTCACTGTGGCTGCTGCTACCGCTTTCGTAGATGATGCGGCCGGTGCTGAGGTCCATGTTAGGGGGGAGCCAGTTGAGGATGTGGAGCAGCAACAGGCGGGCCGTCTCGCGCAGCGCATCCCCACTCATGCCAAATCGCTTTGGTCTGGCGGAGGTGGTCTGCTGCTGGGGATGGGGTTGTTCTTCTCGGTGCTCCTGCTGATGCGCCTGTTGCTGCTGCTGGTGCTGCCTCTGCAGGTCGAGGACGGCCTGGGGCAGCTTTGTTCTGGCAGAGGCCAGGATGGCGTCCGCACGCAGGGCATCCTCGCTTCCCTTTGCCTGCAGGAGCAGGAGCTCACACACACTGGGGACGTCGCCGACGGGGCCGATAAGCCCCACCTTCTCCAGCGTCGCGACGTAGGTGAAGATGGTGGAGAGGTCACTCATGGCCGTCGTGCTTGCCTCGTTGTTGAGGCCCGAGTACGTGTTGCGCACGCTTCGCTGCGCCACCATCGTCAACGCCCGCACGTTTTCCGCTGCGGATAGCCGAAACCCACACTCCATGCGGCGCTTCATTTGCCGCTCAATGCCCTGAATGGTGACAATGTCTGCCGCACAGATGGTCGCGCCGAGGCCGACAAAGACACTGCCCTCCTCGTGCCACGTGGCAATGGCCTCCACCTCCACCGGCACCGAGGCCACCTCACCCGCAAAGTTCATGCCCACAATGCTGGAGGTAGAGCCCGGCCCCACCCGCAGCAGCGAGCGCAGGCTGTGCACCTCCTCCCCGTACCCGCTGACGGCGGTGGCGGGACTTGCGCTGCTGCCGCCCCCGCCGCCGTGGCCCCCCGTGAGGGCCTGCGAGCTGACGCTCATGGTGGCCGTAGCACCTGACTGGCGGGACCGGCGCCGGCCAGATTTCGCTCCGCGGTGGCCTGGGCTGCTGCTCTCGCTGGCGCGCGATGTTCCTCTTCGGTGCCGCCCAGCACCTCCGCCACCACCACCACCACCGCCCGCCATGGGCTGTAGCAGTTCGGCCGCAAGGATGTTCTCCTTCAGCGCGAGGCCGCCGCCACCACCGCCCGAGGCACGCCCTTGCGGTCGCACGTATGGTGCACACTCCCCCGCGTCAAGGGCCGTCCGCGTGCCCAGTCCCTCGCTGCCGCCGGCTGCCAGCGCCGCCGCTCCAAGGGAGCTGGCGTAGCCGCCCTGGTAGAGGTCTCGCGCCTGCTGCCCAAGCCCTCGCAGCGACGCCGATGAGGAGGAGTACCCTCGTAGGCTGAGTGCGCCACCTCTTGGCTTCTCCGTCGCACCGTCAGCGGCCAACGTCATGAGCATCGCCGAGTGCGCAAGGATTTCCTGAGCCTGGAAGAGCGCCGCGAAGCGCTGTGGGGCAGCTGCGTTGGCCATGGTGAGGACCCCTCCTCCTGGTGCCCCACGGCGACCGGCCACACCACCGCCGCCAGCAGCAACAGCAGCAGCAGCAGCACCACTCGCCCCCGCCACGGTGGTGCCACCGTTGCCCGCAAACACCTGCAAGGCAGCAGTGGCATGGGCGTAGTACGCTTTTTTGGCCCGCGAGGCGCCGCTCACGGCTGCTCCTCCTTCACCCTCTCCGCCTCCTCCATGGCCGTTCGTGCCAGGCACAGCGGAGGCCGCCAGCACGGAGGTCGCCGCGGAGACGTACTCCACATTCACGAGCGAGTGCAACGGGAGACGAAGTCGGTGCTCATGCACGAACTGGTAAGGGAAGTTGGCGAGTGCGTCGATGCGTTCGTCCTCGCTGCCGCTGCGACCGCTTCCCAGCTGCACAGTGCTTGTGCGGCGGCGGAAGCGCAACACGTGGACCAGTCCCTCCTCCACATTGCACACACCGAGCTCAAGGTCAAAGCTGAACTTCCAGGAGAAGGAGAAGTAGGCTCCGTAGCGTGGCGCGTGAGATTCAATGAGGCGCTGCTGGACATGGCGAAAGCGATAAGGGGCGTGAGGACGCGCCGCCCCTGCCTGCTTGCGCGGGCGGCGACTGTCGCGATTGTGGGCCCCGCCCTCCTGCGTCCTGCCATCCTCAGCCTCCTCTCCCTCGTCATCGGTGTCCCCGCTGCCACCGTCCTTGTCCTTGTCATTGGCATCCGCACCAAGTCTGCCTGCGCTGCTCATGGTACGGCCACCCTCGCTGTGCGGGACGGGCGGCCCGCCTGCGTCTGCCCTTGCCGTGTCTCCCTCCTCCTCGTCATCGTCGTCCTTGGTATTTTCCTCCAAGGAAAGAATATTCAAGAGACACCCGCCCTCGTACCCGTTGGGGTTCCCCACAAACACGTCTGCTGCTGTCTTCGCAGTTGCCGGGACACCTGCGGCGACCGACGCGGGGTGGTGGTAGTAGCACGGCCCGACGGTGTTCCAGCCCCAGGAGAGGGTCCCCACCAGGGGCAAGAATGGGTGGCAGTAGAGGAAGCTGCAGCCAAAGTTGGACAACCGGCACAGGGGGGCCTCGGGCTGCTCCGCGGAGAAGAGCGCCATGCAGCGTTCTCCCCCCACCACCACGTAGCCGTTTGCGGGGAAATAATCAGAGGAGACAAGGGCACCGCTGTCGCGCAGCACGCAGCCCGTGACCAGCTCCACCGCGATGCCGTCCCCTGTCCCGCCGCTGGTGACGCTGGTGATGCGAGTGTGGGCGCTGTTGGCTGGGTCGTGGATGTGATGAATCAAGGCACCCGCGGGGATGGCCTCACGATAGGGCTCCTCCCGGCTGGGGTCCGCGAGCTGCTGCTGCTTCGCCGGCGACACGCGCACCTGGTACCACTGCACCCGTCCACTAGAGTAGCCGACAAGGATAAGCGGCTTGTCGCGCATCCAGGTGATGGTGGTGGGGACTTCAAGGCGAGTGGCAGCGGCGGCGCGGCGCTTGCCATGGGTATGACCCGATGCGCCGCCCACGCCCCCGCCAGACCCGCCGCCGGCTCTCCCAGCGGAGGCGCTCGCGCTGCCGGCGCTGCTGCTGCCACTGCGGTAGCCTGACAAGGAGGGGTACGAGGTAGACCCCATGGATGCTGCCCTCCGCCACCCACCTCGTTGCTGCTGCTGATGTGGTGGACCGTCGTAACCGGTGCTGCTGACCTCATTGGAAGCAAAGTCCTCGGTGCCGCTCTCTGCGTTGCTGTTGCTGAAGCTGCCGCTGCCGACTCGACGGATGCCGTCGCGATCGCCCCTTGGCCCTGTGCTGGCGTCGCTCAGGCCTTCCCCATCGCTCCCGTAATGAGGGTGGCTGCGGTGGTGATGTTCCTCTGCTGCTGCTGCTGCGCCGTTGCCATCATCTTCGCGGGTATGCGGGCCCTTGCTGCTGGAGTGGTGCGTTCTCCGCCCAGAGCCCCTCGCCGCTGAGGCGGAGGCGGTGGCTGACATGTAGCCCCCGCTGCCACCCGCGCGCGTATATTGGTGATACCGCTGGCGCTTCTCGACGTCTCGCAGGGTGTCAGGGTCCTTGTCGGCGGCAAACACCACGCTGCGGTCCGCCAGCGTCACCAGCGCGAGCAGCCCATGGGAGGTGCCGACAAAGGCCATTTCCGTGCCAAAGAGGGAGCGGTTCGCCATGCTGAAACAGGAGCTCTGCGCGTGGAAGCAGTCGGGCAGCTGCACGACGCATTGAACATGGGCCTTGGTCTCTTGTGAAGGCCCGACAGGAGAGGGCCCAGCCGGGAAGGCACCAGGAGTGCTGGCACCTACATTGGAGTACGCGCTCGTCGAGTTCGGTGACCGATAGTCCCCTGCCCAGGCCGAGGAGCACCTCCATGCATCCGCCTCATTCCTTGGGGTTGCACTAGTCTTGTTGCTTGTGTCAGCGTCTCGTGGCGCGGCATCTGCGTTGCTGCCGCTTGGCGCGGTGGCAGCAGCGGCGGCCCCTGTCGTGGCTGCCGTGGGAAAGGCGGCGCTGTAGGTCTGATAGCGAGGGCAGTCCACCGTGAAGTACGTGAGCGTGCAATTCGTCAAAGACACAAACGCGTTGTGAGAGTCAGGCTGACAGGAGAAGTACTTCATGGCTCCAAGAGGCGTCCCACGAACGGAACAGCCGTAGAGGGGATCGAGAAAGGGGAAGGGAAGGGGAGGGGGGGGGAAGGGGCACGCCACAAGGTGGAGACTGAAAAAACAGTGCCGCTGATTTCAGAAATAGCGCACAAGAGATGAAGAAACGAAAAAAAAAAAGTGCAAAAGTAGGCGGGAAAGAATCAACGGACGCCGTGACAAGCAACGACAACGAGGGAAAGGGAAAGGAAAAAAGGGGAAAAACGGTGGCAGCAAAAAATAAAAGGGAGAGACCCGTCTTCCCTTACAGCCCTATTCAGAAGAAGGGAGCCGATGTAAACAAACTGTTTGGGGAGTGGCACTTGTGTGCTCCTTCTGCTCTCCAATTTTCCAATTCTTCTGTACTCCTGACAACGTCGCTAAGCTATCCGATTAAAAAAAATGAGGGAAGAAAAAAAAAAAAAAGAGACGTCGCCAGATTGTAGGTAAGGGAGTTGACGCTCTATGGGTCGTGTTCATTTGTCTTTTGAAACGTTTCCTGTGAGGCGGGAACAACTGGTTTGCCTTTCCCTTTCCCCTACAGGCATCCGTTCATGTGGAGCATTCACCATGAAACTCTTTTTCACAGCGAAAGCTTTCTCCGCCATGTTCGCGTTCCTCCTCGGTTGTTTTTCTATTATTCTTTTCACTTCCGGTGTTCGATTGTTTGAGGCGTTCCTCTTACCTTACTGGCGCTGTGTGTGCGTTGTGTTGCCGGTTTCGCCGCTCCGGAAAAAAATGTCCATGTGAGAAGGAGTCCTTCATCCTTCTGAGTGTGCGACGCATCGTTGCCAACCATCACAGGAGCGCCTCCGCATCGCAGCACTGGCATGGGCAGTCTTCCACCGGACATTTGGTGTGCTTGGCGAACCACTCGCTGACGTGGCAGTAGTGCCCGCCGTGCAGGCAGACGGTGCACCAAGCGAAGGAGCGCTCGGGTGGCAGCTCCATGAACCGACTCTCCATGCGCTCTCCACACACGGTGCACATTGGGGTCTGCCACTGACGGCACTCGGGGTTCCCACAAGGAACCACTTGCTTCCGCACGTGACTGGAGGCCGCCGCGGCGGCCGCGGCCGAGGAGGTGGCGGCCTTGGTGGTGGCCGTCGCGTGCATGGCCTGGCCACAGTTGCAGCGCAGCTCCACGGTGCGGTTGGGGTCGGCGTAGGCAAAGGCTGCTGAGGCCGCCACGGCCGCCGCGGTGCCACTGGCGGAGATCATGGCCCCGAGCGAGAGGGGGTTCATGCCACTCGCCGCACCACCCGCGCCAGCGCCGAGGCCCGGTGCGTTGGGCCGATGGCGCACCTTGGGGGTGACAGCGGGAGGCCCGCCCGCAAACGCGCCAAGGGTGCGCTTCATCATACTGTTCAAGGCACCATTGACCGCGCCCGGTGGCGGGGGCAAGTCTCCGAGGGCCCCAAGTGCGGAGAATGGGGGCGGCTTCAGCGCATCGCCCACACCACCAGGTCCAGGGCCCGCGGCCACAGCCCCTACTCCCACGCCGGGTCGAGCCCCCGTGCGCAGCAGCACGCTGTCCGCACGTGCCTTGAGGGTCTTGGTGCACTGCAGGTCGTGCTGGCTGCGCAGCATAAAGTGTCCATTGGCGTTGAGAATGGCGCGGTAGGCCTCCTTCCAGGTCCGGAACGTGGATGACTGCGTTGGGCCAAAGGCAGCGGCGTAGCAGAGTGGGGTCTGCACATCAGTCGTCTCGTCCACGTAGCGCTGCAGCGCCGCCACCTCGAGCCCAATCCCCTCCACTGCCGCCGTCAATAACAGGGAGCAGCGACTTGTCAGGGACATGAGCTCACGCAAGCGGGCGACCCCTTCGGCGCGAGCCTGTTGCTGCTGCTTCGCCACAGCGGTGGTAGCGCGCGATGTGGTTAGTGGTGGTGCCTTGGCTGCGACACCACCTGCCAGGCCTGGGGGCTGCGTGTACACCTCAACCGTCCCTGCCCCGCCGCCCCCAGTCCGCGCTGCTGTGGGCACAGACCCGTACTCGTACTGCTGGTGCACGAGTGCCTGCATGAGTTCCATGAGGCTATCCAGGTGGTACGCCGTGTAGCGCGGTGGGAGCAGCAGCGCGGTGGCCAGCCCAATTACATCGGGTAGTGGCAGCCGCGGGTAGCATCGAAGGAGGCCCGCAACAAAGCGGCGTTGTTCGCTGAGGGGCATGCAGGCCATGGACCAGCCATCCGTCGCTCCGCTGTTCGAGCTGAGCGGCGCCACCGCCCGATCCACTTCACCTGCCGCTGCTGCCGCATCGTTCGCCGGCGGAGCAGGTACCGTGGTTGCCATATAGCGTGCAATAACGCTGTCCACAAACGTGAGGGCAAGGGAGAGCCAGAAGGTGCAGCCCACCGTGCGCTGCCACACGGGGCTGGACGGGGCCGCGGTCCCAGTGCTCCCGGAGCCACCGAGGTCACCCTTCAATATCGACAGCAGACTCACATTTGCCGCTTGTTTGCGCATCGCGGCAGGGTCCTCGCTGTCGGGACTGCCACCGCCATCCAGACGTGCCCGTCGTCGCTCCTTGCTCGACGCAGCAGCGGACAGCTCCAGGGCGATGCTGGGGTACAGAGGGTGGTACGAGCCGTAGAGCGCGAGCAACTCGGCGGCCTCGGACAGCTCGTCCATCAGCGTCAATAGGCAGACGCGACGCTCGATGCACTCCTGCAAGCTTTGCAGACCGATGCCTTCGCCATCCAAAAAGAAACTCTGCGGCTCCCGCTTTCGGGGCTGACTGTTGGGAGGCACCACGGTAGTGTGACGCCTTCGTGTGGGGGCGGCGGAGGAAGCCCTCGCAGGGGCATCCGTGAAGGAGGGCGAGGAACCGGCAGCGCCGGTCGTTGCACCTTCCACAGACGGCCCCGCTGCCGCCGCCGATCGGACTGTACTGATACCGTTGGCGCTGGCGGATCGCTTGCCTGCACCACGGCGAGAGCCGCGCGTGGCCACCCACCCCATCGCCGTGAGAAACAGCTCACGCAAGGCGCCTAGCTCTGCTCGCGGCGCGGGTTGCATGGCTGCTGCCGCTGCCATGGTCGGCCCTCCCATACCCGGTGGCGGCAAGGGACGCAGCCCGGCGCCAAGACCGCGGCCCGGCAACAGACTGGGAAGGCCAGCGGCACCTCCCGTCACCGCCCCCGGCCAGCCACCACCGCTGACGGCAAAGACCCCTCCTGGTGAGGCCGCAAACGGCGCCGACGGAGCCAGCGCCCCGACCCCGCCCTCACCCCCTTGGGATCGTTGACGGGTAGGGCTGCCAGCAGCGGCCACACCCTGTGGGCTTTCTTTGGTGGCTGGCTGGGGAAGTGGGGTGTCGAGGAGCCCAAGCCGTTCTCGCTCGCGGTGCTCGGCCACCATGACTTCAAGCATGCCAGGGACTGCTTGGTTAATGGGCACCACCACTGGCTCCGGCTCCACTTTTGGTGATCTCTTCCCGTGCCCGTCACGTCGGTGCTTCCCACTTGCGGTGGTGGTCGCCGCGGGTGCCGGGTCACGCTTGCCGTACAGGTGACGGGCCATGACAAGGCCGTACTTAAAAAGTGCGTAGGCCTCCCGGTCATCGCCTTCCTTCTCTAGCACCCGCAAATTTCGCTCGGCGTCTGTGGTGAAGCCACTCGCGAGCCGGCTGACCGCCAGGCTGCGGCGGTCAGGAAAGCCCAGGTTCGCGCACAGGGGGAGAACCTCGAGAAGGTAGGCCATCACGCCCGCGTCCTCGGGCCGCACCCCACGCATCAGATGCTGGCATTGAGATGGCAGGCTGGATAAGAAGGCACTCGTCAGGGACGGCAACGAGTCGCCGACGGCACCATCCGCGCCGACAAGGCTGGGAAGTCCTTCCGCGGTTTGGGAGGCATTGTTGGGACTGCCGGTACCGTCCCCACCATCGGCCCCTGGCGGCCGCGGTGTCGGACGACCCGCCACCGACGCCGCCGTCGTTGTCGTCGCGGAAGCCGCTGCCGAAAGGGGTGTGAGGCTGCCCCCTGCGGGCACGCCTGGGCCCACGGCAAGCGGGGCGCTCCGTCGATTCGGTCCGCCCATGCCACGGCCGCCGTCACCGCCTGCAAGGCCCTGTGTGCCGTCCTCTTCCTCGTCAAAGTCATCCAGGAGATCGATCCCTGTGTAGTCCTTGGCCGATGGGGCCGCGGCCGGCAGCGTGCCACCGCCGCTCGTGTTCGCAGGGGTGCCTACAGGTGCCGTCACCGCCCCCGTTGTGGACACCGTGGCCGCACGTGAGGTGGGTACCATGGACGGGCCTCCAGAAGGGAGCGGCGGCACCGTTGTCAGCGGTTCGCCGAGGACGGGTGTCCCATCGGCCAGCACGGCAACGGGTTGGCGCGCACGAGCAGCACGCCCGGTGATTGCGTCGCCCTCGCCTTTTCCGCCGGACTCAGGAGTGACGTGACCAGTTGTGGGGTCGGCCCCCACATTGCCCCCTACGGCGGAAAGCGCGCGGCGCACCACCGCCAGCAGAAGCGGCTCCTCTCTTTCCGTCTCGCTCTCCTCCCAGCGGCCTCGCTGTGTCTGATCCTTGCCCGTACGCAACAGGTGCAAGCATCTCTCAATCATAGTCAGCAGAGCCTGCTCCTGCTGCGCTTTTGCGAGCTGCAGCCCATGACGCACTTCGACAGAAAAGAGGTTCGGCCCAGCAGCGGCCAGAGGCAGCGCATCGTAAATCGTCACAGTGCTGCCACGACGATCGTACACTTGGTAGTAGAGCTCGCCGTTCTTGCGATTGAGCAGCACCAACCGCGGGAGATCCGCACGGCTGCCCGACTCCAGCGGAGACAGGTCAGGGTCAATGACCGCCATGGCCCTGGATGCGGAGGAGAGGGCAGGTGCCACCGCCCACGCCGCCGCCGCCGCCGGGACGCGGGCTGGTAAGCGGCTCTTGCGCGCCGAGCGCGACTTCATGCGAGAAGAAAAGACAGACCCCGTGGTGCCGCCCACGCCGATCCCGCCGGCAAGGTAGGCGAGATCGCCATTCAAGGATGACGCGGCCGTTGTGGTCCCCACGTAGGAAGACCCGGACGGGGTGGCTGTGCTGCCGTCCTCTAAGCCCTCCTCGTCCTCGTCATCTTCAGAGAAGGCGTACGCGTCGCCACGGACGCGCTGCGGATCTGCACGAGTCATGGCACCATCGCGGTTACCACTGCCCGTGGTGCGGCTGAAAGGCTCACCCGTTCGAAGGTCATGAATCCCTGCCTGTCCAGTTGCCCGACGGCGCGAGGGCGGGAAGGCGTCTGCACCCGCTCTCTCCAGATCGTCCTCCATGTCCGCCAGCCCATCGCCCACGAGTCCGTCGCGCCACCTATTCTGTTTGCTTTCCTGGGCGAAGGAATGAACCCGTAGCTCCCCCGACTCTGTCGCGCCCACCACCGTGAGTGCCTCGGCCATGCTCCAGCAGAGCGAGGTGTAGCCCACCTTGGCGAACACTTTCTGCGAGAGCGGCCGTGTCGTCTGGCGCAGGTCCCAGAGCTGGATAACGTCCTTGTTCCCTTGCGCGCCCACGCTGGCGACGTAGCGTCGGGAAGGGTCACAGGCAACGTGCTGGCCGTAGCACAGAACATAAGGCGAGACACCTGCCGAAAGTGGGGCGCCACCGCCGCCACCACCGTCGCGGTTCTCGTCGCCCTCCATCCCTGCCGCAGCACCGACGCCCGCATTCATGAAGAAGGGCGTCCCCAGGACCTCAGGTGGCGCCCCAAGGTAGCGGACGGCGCTCTCGGGAGAGCGCAAGTCAAGGAGCTCCGCGTAGTAGCCGAGGCCGTCCTGGCGACGCGCAGCGACAACGGTGAGGTGCGACTGTGGCACCCAGTCCATGGCGGTCACCTGCCCTGTCAGCAGCCGCTCCTGCACGACGCTGCAGTGGATCTCGTTGAGTCGATAGGTGTGTGCGGCGCCTCGGGTCCCTCTGGTGGTGGGCTCGTCAGCGCCACCCGCAAGGTACTCCACATCGAGCAGCTGCACGGCACCGTCCTGTCGGCCCAACGCCAGCGTTGCGGCGTTCCGCGGGTCCCACCCTGACGCACTCACAGGGCCGAGCACGTGTGCCCGAGGCCGCAGCAGCGACGGCTCTGGCAGCGCTGCCCCGCCCGCAGCCACCCCTGCCGCACGGGGCGAGGTGACGCTGGAGAGGTTGTACAGGGAGTGCCGGCTGCTGGACTGCGGCAGCGTCACGACGCTCTGACCATGTCGACTGCTGCCAGCCTTGCGACCGGCGCGGCTGTCGGCCGGACCGCCGGGGTGCGACGGCGCGACGCCGGCTTGCGAACCCTCTCCCAGGCCTTCGCTCGACACCTCAACGCTCTCCTCGTCGTCCAGCGGCCTGCTGCCGGTGTCCTCCGTTTGGTGCGGGTCGCGCGCGATGGAGCCGTCGAGCAGGGAGGCAAGGGCCGCCGAGCTGCCAAGGTCTTGCTGGCTGGGGGCAGCTCGCAACAAACCAAGCCGGGGACGTCCGCTGCCCCCACCGACAGCCATCTGGCGTGGAGTGGAGGCACCAGACGCCACCCCAGTTCCCTGGGCGCTACCAGAGCGCACCGCACTGCCGCTGCGCTCCCCCGCTCCGCCGCTACACGTCGCGCGATGAACGCTGACGCTGCCAGCAGCCGCGGCAGCGGCGCCGGTCGCTGTCATGCGGGAAACGACGTTGACAGCAGGAAGCACCTCGTGATCACATGCGCCAATCCAGCCGGAGCCAGACCCTCGCATGCCTGTCATGCCGCCGCCACCGCCACCGCCGCCTAGATCACCGGAAATAAAGAAATGAATGTTATCCGTTGCACAGCTCAGAGAAAGCGTTGTAGGCACGAACCCCGTCGGACCAGCCGCCGTGGCCAATGGCCCCGTTGCATTCGACAGGCTGTGCGCATAACTCCCGTGCTGCGACGGGCGGGCGGTAGGCGGGAACGAGCTGCTCGGGCTTGGCCCTGCCGTGGTGGTGGCGGTGCCCAGGTGAGCGGCATCCAGCGGAAGCGCATACACGGGCCGAATGGGGTATCCCCATCTCGGGTGGAACGTGCTATAGACATCCAAACGTGTGGGGGCCGCAACGGCACCGACGGTCACGTCCGAAGATCCAGGGGCACCGTCCGCCGCTGGGCGATAGGAGGAGGGAAAGATGTGGTGGCCGAATGGATCGTGATGGGAAGACGGTTTGCTCGCACCGCGGTGCTTTTGGGAGAGATCGTAGATGGACACACGGCTGCCCGTTGCGGTGGCGTACACCCCTGTGTCGCCAGGCTGCTTGCTCAACAGCATGGGAGGCACACGGGGCTATCGAGAGGAAACTGTGTGTTTTTTCCTATTTAGAAAACAAACGATATTCGTGAATGCGCCGCGGGAGCACAGCAAAAACAACCTGCCGCACACCTCTCTGTGTGTATTCCGTGCCTGTGGACAGTCACACTGGTTCCGTCAAGTGGAGGGAGTCAAGGCAAGAAAGAACACGGTTTCCTTTCTTCCTCTCTTCCCTGTGTGAGCAGTTTCTCTGCACACAGAAGGATGAAGACACACTTTGGAAAAAGAAAGAAAAAAATAAGCAACAGAAGAACGCGGAGGGAGACAGCAGCGCTAAATGATAATGGGGAGAGGGGAAAAAGCTTGTACCTTGGTGGAGGAGGGAGTAGATGACACGTCAACCAATGTTTGACACCGCGGGTAGGAACGCGTGCCCCATGCCAAAATATATCAGTAGAAGGAGACAGACAGAGAGAGTGGAAGTATCATAGTTGTCATATAAGATGGCTCATGAGGGGAGAACAAAGCCAACACATGGCACTGTGGCCATGGACAAGCAGCGTTCGCACGGACTGTCCATTGCGGATACCAGCCCAAGTCAGAATCTGCTTTCGCGGTGTCGTTGGCACCCTGCGGGCATGTCTGTGTGCAAGAGGACATGCACGAAAAAAATCAGGTGCGGACGAGCGTCTGGTGTCCGCGCACGCTCCTCCCCTCCCCTTCCCATCCCACTCCTGTGCTCTTCTCTTCTCTTCTCTTCTTTCGTCTGCTCTGATGCAGACGTCCTTCTTCTCGAATAAGCTGAGGACAATACTTTCCCAACAGTGTCCTCTGCTGTTGCAACACTTCTTTCTTTTTTATTTGCTCTTTTTTTCTTGTTATTGCGATCCGTCACCGTGCGCCGCTGAGAGGGATGTGAGCGTCATTCTTCCTCTTCAAGGTGGTGTGCATGTGTTAATGTATAAATATGTCAACCGAAAAAGAGTGGCCATCGTAGTTCTGTATTATTTTCTTTCTTTCCTCTTGCGCTCGCCCCTGCGATGGTTCTTGGAAGTGCACTTCACGCGCGAATGCAGGAAGAAGAGAAGGGGTCTTTCTTTTGTTTGCTTTTCGTCTCCGTGAGACGAGATCGAGAGTCGATCCGCCCACATGATGGAGGAAAGAGAAGTGTCCCATCCGCAGTATAAAAGGAAAGGATGGTGTTATGTGAGACGGTAAAAACGCAAGAAAAGGGAGAGAGAAAAAAACAGAGAGAGAAACAGACCTGGGGGACGCAGAGAAGAAAAGAAGGAATAATTTGGGGAAAAAAAATGCAGTGAAGGTTTCTGAACGAAGTGACTGTCATTACTGTGTATTCTAGGGTAACACGCGCAGGTGATAACATTGGGGAAAACGGTGAACAAGAGATATAGCAATAGAATGTTTGAGGCGCGCACGTCGAAGGGAGGGTGTGCGAGTTCGCGTGCATGTTTGGGCGTGGTGTAACGTCACGCCCTTCTCTTGCGTGAAGGCTGCGCAGAGGCGTGAAAACGCTGCTTGACGAGAACAGTGAAAGCTGGAAGAAAGGAGGGCGAAAAAAGAAAAAAAAAAGACGAAGCCGTACCAAAGCGAAAGTGCAGAGGGGGAGGGAGGGAAGAAAAAAAAAAGACACGATCCAGCTCACGTAACGCCGTAAATCCAAAGAGGAAAAGGCAAAGCGTTTCCCAGAAAAAAAAAGAAAAGCAATGTGGAGCCATACAACTACCCGCTTCCGCTCATTTCGTTACTGGTCGCTGATCTTCTCCCACCCATCATCGACGTTGGCGCTAGAGGTGTGGCGGGTGGAGGGAAGCTCGTCGCTCGCAGGCGCCGCTGCCTCTTCCAGGGCCGACGGATCGACGTGCTTGGATGAAGTCCCGGACGACGCCGATTCCGCCGATTTCATGGACTGCACGCCGGACGTATTGACCTTCTTGTCCTTGTCTAACGTCTCTGCACCCGCTGGCTTGATGGGGGAGGCGCTAGAAGAGCGAGGAGGGTATGGTGGTACGGGCACCTTGTGCGCTTCGAGCAGTCCGGTCAGCTGCTGCACACGTGCACGCTCCTTCCGAAGCTCCTCCTGCAGCTCCTGCACGACAGACTCCAGTGCTGCTGCGCGCTGTTCGAGGGCGGCCGCCTCCGCCGCGGGCACACGTCGCCGGGCGAACCCCTTCAAGTCCTCCGCGGTGTGCGGTGGCGTTACATTGTCTGCATCGCTGTCCGCATCGCGAGCAGGGGTGCTGCCGGTGCCGGTGAGGGCTACATCAATGTTGGTCACAAAATCGTTCGCCGCGGCCATGAGCTTACGCGCAAAGGCAGGGACAGGGTTATCGTCCTCTGCCCCACCCGGTGACAGGGCCTCGCGTGCGGGGGCGGTGGATGCTGGGGTGGCCTCGACCGAAGCGGTGGTGGTGGTGGTAGCAGCCCGGGCCTGGGCCTGGACCGCCTCCTCCTCCCGCCGCTGCTCCGCGCAGTACGCGCGCAGCTGGGCAAGGCGGAAGAAGTACCGGTCAAAGAACTCGTCCTCTGAGAGGCGGCCACCGCTCCCCTTGGGCGACGATGGCGTTGCGCCGCCTCTGGTGGTGCTGGCTGCGGACGGCGTCCCCACAAATGGGCTGCTCTGTTTGGCAGGAGTTGCGGCCTCGCTGCCGTTGGGGTCCTTGCCCGTCGCGGAGGTACCGAGAGAGGCGCCGCCGCTGTTGGGGCGGACCGGGCTGCCCTGCGGCGTCGCGCGAGGGCTGACGGCCTCCCCCACAAGCGTCGTGTACTTGGCCAGCACCGCCTCGCTATAGTCGAGCAGCCGCTGGCGAGACTCATCGGCGGGCTCGTCGGGCCAGGTGCTGCTCTTGCTCGGAGAAGAGGGCGACGCGGGTGGTGCTTGACCCTGGCGCCCCGTGTCGGCCTCCGTGTCTGGTATGTCGCTAGGGTTGGCCTCCACAGTAGCACGCGCCTCGGCTCGGGCCGCCGCTGCGGCAATGCGCTTCTGCACATTCACGTTACTAAACGGGCTGGCCGCCTCCCAGGCTGGGAAGAGCTCCTGTTCCTCCTTACTAAGTGGTCGGCAGTAGGTGTCGTCTGACTCCTGAAACTCCAGCAGCACGTCATTGTCCAGGGGCATTTCCTTGGCCTCTGCCGTCACCTCGTCCCCAGCGTAGACGCCGCCTTCGCCCACCACATCGGCAGCAATCTTGCCAAGTAGGTCGACGAACCCGATGGAGTCTTTACGAAAGTTCGCCGCGAGCTCGCCAAAGTCCTTTGTAAGAGCCGACCACATGACGGTGTCTAACGAGTTGAGAAGAAGGAGTTTTGTCTGTTTGTTTGTATGTACGTGTGTTTGCTGATCTGTCGTTGCGTGTGCAAGCGAGTCGTGGTGTGATGGAACTGTCAATAAGTTAGGTGATATGCGAAACAAAGGCAGTGAACGGAACGAGCACAAGAATGAGGTGAAGACAGCAGAGAGAGAAAGAAAAAGAAGAGAAGAGAACGTAAGCAAGGCTATACTCTAAGTATAAGTTTTCTTTTGTTTTCCTTTAATCCGCAAGACGAGAAGGAGCGCACATGCGCACGGCACAAGAGAAAAAAAAAGTGAAGTGAAAAGAGAAGAAGTGACACAAGTGGTGAATGAGGGAACGGCGTGCACGTGGGTCGGGAAACGTTAACTGTCGCTGCTGAGCAGTGTTCGCGCAGTCGTCCGCGAGCGACGTCTAAGGGCACTGGAGTAGTAAGGATAGTCACAGTTCCTCCGACAAAGGGTATTCCGTTGTGGTGTCCTCGTGCGAAGAATGGTTCTCGCCTGATTCCGCACGCACGGCGCGTTTCGCTTGCAGCGACTGAGCGTCGGTTGCTGTGATGGTTTACTCTGCGTGGCATTTGTGGTGCCGTTGATTAAAGGAGTGAAAGCATGGCCCCACGGCACCATGCACACAAGAGAACGAGTCGCTCATGGTGTGGGCGCGGGAGTGCGAGATGGCCATCGCGAGGAGCCTTTAGTTGTGGCTGTTGGTTTTCCACCTACAACACACGGACACCTCGGGCAGACGCGGGCATTGCTTTCCAGAAGCTACACACACACGAGCAAGACATAATCTTTTATCATGGAAGTGTCCAACGACAAGACGGGAACGTTCATTGTCGTCACAACAACAACAAAAAGAACTAGACAGCAACAGAGCTGGTGAGAAGAGGCGGAAGGCCACCCGCGAGTCCGTCCAAGGCGTCACCGATCCCATTATATATTTTTGCTTTTGTTACTGTTTTGCCAAGCCCCCTTTTTTCGCTGACGCGTGCTACGTGGTGTACGTGTAAGCATCCGGACCCGTGCGCTTCATGAAGCCACGGTCAATCAGACGATCCAAGGTTTTTTTCACCATTGGCATGGTCACGGTGAAGTTGAAGGCGACGGTCTGCAGGTGCTGCACGAGCTCCTCGTGCTTCACAGTACCACGGGACTTGAGAAACTGCACAATGGCAACTTGAATGTGGTGCCCCTCTGCACGCAAGACGCGCTCCTCCTCCTCCTTGTCCATGCCACTCGTGCCATCGGCGGCCAGCACCGTCGCCTTCGACGTGGCGGCGCTGTGGGCAGCGGCCCCGGCGCGTGCGGAGCGGCCTTCCACGCGGGTCGGCAAGGGAATGTGCATCCGCGCATGCGTGAAAGTGAAGCTTTCGTTGAAGCGGAGGCGATCGAGCGGAGAAATGGGGCCCTTCTGGCCGTCCGCTGCGGCGGTGGTGTCTGTCGTACGCTCGCGCACGACAAGACCAAAGCCGTCGTGCGTGACACCCAACAGTGAGGTCACAAAGTCGGCAGAGTCCAAGCGGGTGCTGAGGCCGGCGCAGAGGTCCGCCACCGTCATGCTATCCGCCGGCGTCTTCAAGTGTGCGTCCAGGTGAAGCAACATGAGGCACTGCACCAGGGTACCGTCCAGCTGGCGAGCAGCCTCCCCGGGCCGCAGCCGCGCGCGCAGCGTGCCGTACGAGAGCTGGTGCTGCCACTTGACAAGACGCTGGGAGAAGAGGCGATGGTAGAACTGCTCGACATTGGCCAAGACAAGCCGCATCGGAGGCGGAAGGGGGATGGGCAGAGGCTCGCAGGGTGGCCACAGGCCATCCGTGATGAGTTGCAGCTGCAGGTCGAGCCCTTTGGGAAGGGAATCAAAGTCAATGGACTCCAGCGGCACAAGCCCCTTCGAGGAGCCCTGCGGGGGGGACGAGGCGTTGGCGGGGGGCGTCACCGTGACGGTGCCACGCGACTCGGCCCACTCCTTGTATTGCGTCGTCAGCGTCTCGGAGGTGCTCATGTCCCGCATCATGCCCTCAAACTTGGAGATGTACGAGTTGCCGCAGATGCCGTCAAAGATGCGCAGGAAGCAGCGCTCGGCCTCCAGATTGACCTGATGGTGCGACCGCAGCAGGCGTCGCCCCATGTCCCGCCAATGCAGCTTTTCAAACGCATCCACGTCGGGCAGGTGCGTGCAGACGAAGGCCACGAGCGAGAGGATCTCCTCCACGCTGGTGCGATGGCCGGTGACGCGTGTTGCAGGTGCTGGACTGCCGGATAAAGAAGCGGTGGCCCTTCCAGCCTCCTCATTCCCCGCTTCCGCATCCTTCTTATCTTGCGGTGAAGGTGCGGCAGGTGCTTCTGAGGTGCCCGAAAGCGTGAGCTCACCTCGGCCCACCCGCATAAAAATACGGTCCACGAACAGTGCGAGCACCTCCGCCATCGTGGCACTGCGTGCGTCAAGGACGTCGCGCAAGCTCTCATCCAGCTGGGTGAAGAAGAGACGCTGGTCGAGGGAAAAGCTCCGCGCAATGACACTGCGCGCTCGGTGGACGCAGTTCAAGAGACGGTAGACGGCCTCTTCCGTTCGCTCAGGGGATGCGCGGGGATTGCTGTTGGCCGACACCACGCCCTTGACCGCCTCCGCTGCGAGAAGGTTCACATGGCTGCGGAAGAGCTGAAGGACCACATCGCGGGAAACATGTGCGCAGCGAGAGAGCAATTGCCAGACCAGCCGAAGCGTGTCCTCCTGGCTTGTCGTTGTTGTCCCTTCCATCGCTGCCTTCGACGCCCCGTCAGTGGTGACGCCACCCGCAGCATCAGCGCTTTCGTCGTAGATGGTGGCGAAGTCGCGAGCCACCACCTCGAGGCCAACCGGGCCGAGAAGTTCCTTCTCCGCCTTTTCTAGCAAGTGGGCGGTGGTGTAAGGATGCAGGTACTCCTGCGCGCGCGCCTTCTCCTGTGACATGGATTCCTGGGCATAAAGGAAATAGGCTTTGCAAGGGACCTCGCCCTCGTACATGGCCTTTGCCGTCTTGGCGTAGTGCGCCTCAAGCGCCGCCACCACCGCCGGCTGCACGCGCGAAGTGTAGACGCCGATGCCAAGGGTCATCTCTGTGAACGCCTTGATATCCTCGCGACCCTGCTGACGTTGCAAAGCAGCAGTGTCCCCGTCGCGCTCGTGGCCTGTGGAGGGCTCCTCTTCATTTCCCTTATCTGCCGATGCGGGGACTTCGAGAGGCGACGGCAGTGGATGTGACGCCCTGGCGTCTGCCAAGATGGCGGCGACACACCCCTCGACCGCCAGCTTCAAGACGCCCTCTACCGAGGTGACGGCAGAACCGAACGCGGGCAACACCGCTGCCAGCATGTGATTCTCCTTGCGCATCGCCGCAGGGCCTTCCAGGTTGCTGCCTATTGTTGCCCTGGGGAGGGTTGTGAGCGTGGGCTGGCCGCGGGCTTGGCTAGCGAATGGTGCCCACACCGTCTGAATCTCCTCGCTCGCACCCACCACCGCGCGCCATGCACGAACCAAGGTGGCAAAGCACCTGTTCGCTGGGGTGGTGCGAGACGTGCCGGTTGGGGAGGCAACCCCTTCCGCGGTCTCGCACAAGCGACGCCGCTTCCAGTCTGCCTCCTCGTCTTCCTCTGCTGTTTCTGCACCACTGCCCATGGAATGGGTGGAGGCGTCTAGGGCTTCCAGATGGGCCCTCACCTGTTCTCCGTACTCTGTAAAGTGGCGCTGGAGCAGCACCGCAAGCTGATCGCCTTTCCCCATGATGGTGAAGGACCGCACGCTGCGATAGACCTGCTCGGGTTGGTAGCCTTGGAAGCGGCCACTGGTGAGGCCCGAGGGAGACTTAGAGGCAGTCGACTGAGGGCTTTCCGCGGCCGACGTTACCGCGGCGACCGCCTGTGCGCGGGTGAGAACGGTGGTGAGCATGTGCGAAAGACGTTCTGTAGAGGCGGCGTGAACATCCAACATACGGTGCGTGTTGACCATGCGCGGGTCGTAGTCCGAGGCAGGGTACTGCTTCGGCAACTCCATCGCATCTTGTGACATTCTGGTAACAACAAAAAAAGGAGGGTGAGAGAGAGAGAGAGAGATAGAGAAAGAGAGAACTCACAGCGAGGTGAAGGATCAGGTGCACGTCCACGCAGTGACAACACTACCAACCCGGAGGGGATGAAATGCGCTACAGTAGGAAGGGAGGGAGAGAGAGAAAGAGAGACGAATACTCCCTTCGCTCTTGCCTTTTCTTTTCAGTGATTCTATGTGTGTGTATGTGTTAGAACAACACTTTTTCCGCGTGGGTATACGTGTGAGCGGGAAAAAAAAACGTCAAAGATGTGTAGCGTTGCTCTTGTTCCTTTGTTGCATGTCCAGAGGAGAGGTACCATTCCAAAATTAAAGCAAGAATGCTGTGGCGGTGGTTGTTGTGTTGATGCAGAGTGGTGAACAGGTCGTATCAGACAGCTTCCGCGTTTGCCCTGATCATTGTCGTACTTTGTTTTCTTCTCCAGCACGATTGCTGTGTCAGATGTAAAGAAGGGATTCCCAAAGCTCACACATGTGTCAACCTTCATTGCAGGACATCCAACATTTGCTCTCTTGTTGTTTCTGTCGCTGAAGCACACACACACACACGCAAACATGCAAAGAGAAATAATAATGAGACGCCCATTTCGCTTCCAAGCAGTGGAGCTCGACGAGAGGGAAGCAAACACAATCATTCAAGTAACGGCCAAGAGTGAGTGTTCGCACGTGTCTACGCTCAGAAACCACAGAGGGTGCTCTGACACGTAACGTTGGGCAGCAGAAGCGTCACACCGTCCTTTCAAAAGAAGAGAGGTTATCGCGAAAGATCCGTTCCGGGAAGAAACGGTGAGGGGTCAGCAACCGCTTTCCTGACGTTGTTTGCGTCTCCGCTAAAGAAAGAGTGGGCCACATGTTCGTAGCTCCTCTCACCCCTTCTCTTCGTCCTTGGTGGCAAGTAGCCCCTCATCAACTCATGTACTCCTTTACGATAGATTCGTAATTCCGTGCCTCCTCGGTCATCATGCGTGACTTGGCGATCTGCACCAGTACGGTGAGGTCATCCGCGTTGCCAAAAGTCTCGGCGAGGAAAATAAGCACGTGGAAATCGGCAATCTTCTCCGCAAACGACTGGGTCTTGCGCTTCGGATCGTTGAAGTAGTTCCGCAAATTCTGAAACGTGGGGGGAGCCATGCCGGGGCGCGAAATGCGCATGAAGAGCCCTCGCACCACATCCGACTCGAACTGCTGCACCGCAATGTAGCTGGTGAACCAGCGGGTGTCCACGAGCTTGGCGGGCGCCTGTGTGACGAAGCGCTGCTTGCCGCTGCTGTCGGTGTCCTGCTGGGTGACCTCCAGTGCCATGGTGGAGGCCACGTAGCGCGCCGTCTCAGGCTCGCGCAGCACTGAAGCAGGTTCCGTGGAGGTCGGTGGCGCTGGAGATGACGCCGGCAGTGGGGAAGGGGACGGCTTGTGGACAGAGGCGCTCACGCCGACGCGACCGGACACGTGCCCGCCGCCGCCTCCGCCTGTTGTCGCGGCAGTCGGTGCCTGAGCGGCCGCCGCGACTTGCACCGGCTGCACCTCGCTCTCGGAAGGTTCATGGAGGGCGCCAATTCGATATAGGTAGACGCATTGGGCTGAGGTCTGCCACGCTTGGCACTCCACCACCATCTGCTGACCTGGTCCCGTCCCGTTCCCCGACGCAGGAGCGTAATCCTGGTTGCTTGGTGGTGAGGTCTCTGTGTCTGAGACCACGCGTGGGGCCACTGTCAGCAGCACGCACTCATCACCGAACCGCGACTGCTCCCGTGCACACAAGAGCATCTCTCGGGCCGTCAGCAGACAAACGTCCGGATCGCGGGGTGGGTGGGTGCAAACGGCGCCGACACGACGCAGACCGAGCTCTGTCGCAATGCGGTCCACCACGCCGATGCGCTTGTCCTCCACGATCTCGAACGAGTACGCGGTGCCGTGCTGCTCTGGCTCGTAAATAGAATGCACCTCAATCGTTTTACTTGCCTCGTCGTAGCGGCCGTAGAGAATGCCGTAGCGCTGCAAGTTCCAGTCCATCTGATGAGCAAAGCTCTGAAAAATGTTCAAGGACTGTGCGTCAGCCTTCACCAGTTGGGTGCGGCTCGGTGCCCACTTCACGCGCGTGCGATCAATCGCGTTCATGAGCTCTGAGGACTTGATGATGTTGCCGTCCACGATGCTGCCGCCAACCAGTTTCTTCTTGTCCATGTTGTGAAAGAGGCCGGAGGCGGGGCAGACTGCGTGCTTGTACGTCGCCTCACCGCAGTCTGAGCAGACGGCGACCTTGGGTTTCTCCGCCTCGCTCAGCGCCTCGTAGCGTCGGCGACGCTCCGCTGCCAACTGCTGCATAAGGTTGGACATCGCCGGGCGCTTGCGGTCGGTTTTTTCTGACGTTACGAACGGTTTCCTCTCCTTCCGGAAAGGAGTGTTCAGTGCGTGGTTGTGTTTGAGTGGTGTAGACGTGGGAAGGAATCTGTATATATATATGTGTGTGTGTCCTTTCCCAAATGCTTTGCGCGTGATAATCACTGTTCGATTTTCGGTGATAAGGTAATTCGCTCGCTTTTGCGTTATCGTGCTACTGTTGTTGTAAGAATAGAGGTGAAGAAAGGTCACTCCTTGTGAGTGTGTGTGTGTGTGTGTGTGTGATTTAAACAAAAAACGTGCGAAGACGTTACGAGTACCAAGCAAAAGGAAACAACAAGGACAATACAGAGGTCGCGAGGTATAGATGCGGAGCCCATGAAGTGACAGAGCGACACCTCCTCTTCCGGTTCCCAAACATTGCGTCTCTCCTTGCGCTCCTTGCCATACCCTCCCCCCGCCCCCTTTCCCTCACGCAGTACGAGGTACACTCGTGGCGGGCCATTATGCTAACACTGCTCACGTCACAAGCTGAACATCCAAATCGGCTTATGAATCTTTTCTTTCTCTCTTTTTAATCATGTGGCGCTCGTTCGATAGAGGCGGCTTCACTCCTGACACTGGCTACGAGAGGTCTTCCCCTCCGTGACGGTCCCAACATAAATATCAAAAGCAGTGGAGAGAGTCAGTGGTGCTCCTAAAACGCAACGAAGGAATGGGATGGGAAAGAGAACAGACAAGCACAGCGCTCCTCGTCTGCCACGGTACGGCTAGAACTCCAGGTAGCGCTCGTCATGGCGATTAAACGGCTGGCGCCGGCCCAGCAAGGCCAGCACGACACGGTAGCCCTCCTTGAGGATGGCCGCGTGCGGGTCCAGCCTCTCCTCCTTTCTCCGCATCTTGCGCGCGCCACCGAGTTCACCGCTGGCGTCACGGGGACCCCCGTCCTTGGCCTGCGCATTTGCCCCACTCGAGGAGTCCTTCCCTTTCCGTGACGAGCGGCGGCGCGCGTCGAGCAGCGAGCCGGGACCTTCCTTTCCACACCCTCCGCCTGCGACATCCACGTGGATCAGAAACTCCTCCTCTGAAGAGTTCGACGCAGCGTCGGAGCCGCTGTACTCCACATCCACGCCGTCGTCCTCTGCGCGACCCTCGCTGTCGTCCTCGTTGAGGGCCGCCAAGGCATCATCGCGCTCGCGACGGCGACTGTACCGCGAAGCCAGCAGCGTTGTCATGCGCTGGGGCAGCAAGGAGCGCTCCTGCTGCTTTGCATAGTCGTTGAGCTCGCGCAGGCTGGCAAAGCCCAGGGCAGCAACGCCGCGTCCACTCCCTTTCATTTCATCATTCATGGTGGGCTCGTCCTCGGTGCCAGCGGCAGCGCGGGCGCGAGCCTTGGTCAGCGGCACGCCATCGTCCTCTTCTTCCTCCTCTGCACCTGCTGTGGCGGCTGTGCCAGTAGTAGGCGACCCTGAGGGTGCTCCCTCGCCGTCTTGATGGCGTGCTGTCTGCCCCGTACGTCTCTGCTCACGTGCCTCCAGCTGCCGCTGCCAGAGCCATGCCATGCCCTCCATGGCAGGCGAGATCACTGTCTCCAGATAGTACGGGTGATACACGGGCAGCCACGCCTCGCTCACCTCGTCCTTGGTCAACGCCGTCGTCGCGAAGGTGGACATGGGGCACGTCACGAGACCGTCCTCGCTGGTCGCAATCACGACCCCGTCATGCAAGGAAGGATAAAAGAAAGGTGCGAGCTCTTCTGGTGCGACGGTGTAGCGAGCAATGAGCAGCGCGAGAGCACGGATGGCACGCCGGGCGTGTCGTACGAAGTGCGTGTACAAGTCGGTGAGGGTGAGTTGCAGGCGGAAGAAGAGGCCCATGGCAATAAGAAGAGGGCTTGCCTCTTCCTTAATGTCAAAGACACCTCCGTAGCTCACCTTGGACTCGCAGTACAGGAGGATCGCCTCTATCTTTTGCTGATGTTCCTCACGGGGGTTGAGAAGACGGCCAGCGGGGTACCGGCCACTCTCCTCGTCCATCTTTTTCTTGCGTGCCAGGACGTCTTCCAAAAGGTCTGGAGTCACCGCCACCTCGAGAGCGGACCACAGGTCACTGTCCAGGTTATACCGCGCACGTTGCGCCTCCTTCCTTCGCAGGATATCAGCAGGGTCAATCGCCGCCGCACGCGCCGTCGCCCGGTAGTAGTTATGCAAACGACAGCCCCCAGATAGCGCAATGCTAGCGTTGCGCAGGCAGAGCAAATAGAGCTCCCCCGCCATGCGTGAGTCCTTCACCACTATGGGCACAAACACGGAGGACGTCACCAGAGCGGCCACCTCCGTCTTGGCTGTCTCGGCGATCACCTTGAGGCTTTGGTTCAGCGAAGCCTCCTCATCTTTGGTGAGGGTGCTGGTCACCTTGCTTGCCAGAAACTGCAGCTCCTCTGGGGCCGGTGGGGCCGTCCCACCGCGTCGCTGTGCTAAGGAACCACCCACCGTCGACGACGGCGCGTCCGCTGCCGTGTACATGAGCATCTTGGCTACCTCCTTGATGTCCCCGGCCGCGATGGCGCGCTGGCCAGCGGCAGCGGACAGGACCGGCTTATGCAGCCGTCGACGCAGGCCTGGCGTGCATACACCGTACAGCTCCGATTGAAATTGCAGCAGGCTTTCCTCGGACACCGCCCAGCCGCTGCTGCCCGTGGCTGTGGAGGGGGAAGCCTCCTGGCCCCCCTCTGCAGAGGGCGGCTGTTGCGGCTCTTGCCCCTGCCGGACCAGGACGGCCTCAGCCTGGACCCTTGGCACCTCCAGCACAAAGTCTGGCCCGCAAAAGATGTGGGGCTCCACCATGGCCAACGGCGCGCTAACAGGAAACGGAACGCGATGGTGTTTGACTGTTCCTCTTCTTTCGAAGTGATGTTTCAGTGTTCAAGAGTGAGCGGAGGAAGCACGACACCCTTTCCACTATGGCGTGTACGGGCCTCTTTTGCTGTGGTGATGCGAAGCGGTTTCGCGAATGATAAGGAACGCAGTTTGGCCCTTGAGATGCGCGGTTAGGTTCCTTGCGTGAATGCTACAGAGAAGTTTGTGAGGGAACGAGTTACACGGAGAGGCATTTGTCGGAATGAGAAAATTTGAAAAAAGACGTTCCTGTCCAGATGCTGTAGATGTCCTTCGTGGTTGATTCCTGGCCATCAGATGCGCTCTTGCTTTGGCTTCACCAAGTTCGCTCTTTGCATGAAACTGTCTGATGCCTACGGCTTATGCTGAGCATTCCATATTCGAAGAAGCGAGGAGCGGACAGTACCTCTTTCAGCGCGAGGGAGACAAGCTGAGAGGAGCGGGTGCACAGGTGACGCGTCAAGGAACCATCGTTCTCTTGATGTACAAAGGGATAGAGATGCCGTAGCGTATTTCTTTGTCGTTGGTGATGTTGAAGTTGGGAATCGGGCATAGGATGACGCAACGTAACGCCGTGTGTGATGGGAGAGAGAAGATGTGTGCACTAGGCTACATGGTTGTTGTGCATACTGCGAAGAGGGGTGGCCAGTCACAAGGGCAATATCCGCTTACCCGGGAATGGAAGAGAATCAGATAGCACGCTGAGAAGAGGGATGCTTGCGAGCACTGGATAGGAGGAGAACAACAATCGAAGAATCTTTCCCACAGCTACTCGTTCAACCCTCCTTTCTTTTCTCTCTGCCCCCCCCCCTTCCTCCTTCGATGCCGCCTGCTATTCGCTTCGCGGCTCAACAGACGCCAGCAGCTTCCAGCTCCCCTTTTACTCCTCATTGCCGGAGTAATTGTTCACCGAAGCAATCACGGGGTAGGTCACGAGAATGCAGCGGCGCAGCGAGGCCTGCAGCGCCTCCGGCTTCAGCTTCCCGTCCTTGGTCGTGTGGTATTGGTACGGGTCTGCTAAAATCTCTGCAAGGCGCTCCACCGTGAAGGGGCACTGAGGGAGCTGGCGCAGCTGCTCCACCAGATAGGTGTTCTCCTCTGCGAACTGGGCAGGGGAGCCAGCCGGGGGCGGAGGCGGCGCATTCGCTGCCGCCGCCTGAGCTGCCTGACCGCTCGGCACCACCGTTGCCGATGCATTGTTGGCAGCGGCACCGCTGGCCGAGTCCCCGGGCCGGTTGCTCGGCGGCACGTAGTCCTTGTGGTTGGCGTGGTACTGCTCCGCAGCGATATTGAGCACCTTCTCTGTGATGGTGACGAACTTGGGCATCGCTGCGTCGGTCCACCACGTCTCGTCGAGGAGCTGCTTGCCGGCTGGCGTGATGCCAGTGGGCATGCTCGCTTTGCCTTTGGTGGCTGCGGTCAGGGCCGCAGCGGTGGTGGAGCCGGCCTGGCTGATCATAAAGTTCAGGAAGTTCTTCTCGTCGTTTGTCAGCGGGAAGGTGTCGAGCTTGGCGTGCTTGCGCTTGCCGCCGTCATCCTTGCCTGCAGCCCCTGAAGCTGCTCCGGCCGTATCCGCTGCCCCTGCCGCGCCAGCATTACTACCCTGCACCCCGGGGCTCTGACTCTTACGCGGTGGCATCGACGCGAATGGTGGTGCCGCTGCTGCGGATAATGAGCAATGTTCTGAAGTATATCTCCCTTCTCTATATATGCGAGTGGGTGAGTTAGTTTTTTTTTCCTTTTCTTCACACTCTATCGTGCCTGTGGATGGTGCACACAGTGTTGGCTTCGCGAGGGGTTTCTATGCGCTGAAAGAAAACAGGACAAAGGGGTGAATCAAGCAATTTCACAGCTGTACACGCGCACACGCGGAAACAGAGAAACAGAAGAAAGAGAGAAGAAAGAAAGGTGGAGCTCTGGGGAGCAGAAAGCACCCTGGAGGACATGATTTTCGATGGCCGATGCAGTTTGCCAAACTTTGCTGCACTCAGTAAGCAAGGGATGACAGGAGGAAGAGAGAGAAACAGACGAGGTGCAGCACGCCCCACGTCTGCTATGGAACGTCATCGTCCATGTGTGCCTCTTCCCTCTCCATCCGAGAGATTCCTCCGCCACCGCCTGCTCCTACACAGCGGCTGACGTTCTCTCTCCCCAATGGCTTACCTTTTCTTTTCCTTTTTGCGCATGAGAACGCAAGCGAATCTTGGTCACCCTTCAGTCGTTGTCGTCGTCCTTGTTCATGCTTTAGTGAAACGAAATGCACAGGATCACGTTAATCGTAGAATTAATGAGTGACCACACAAAGTGTGGTTGCCTGGTGTATGATTGGGGGAAAGAAAGAGATCACGTTGGGAGCAGTGGACTCGCTCCCTAATGACTGCAGAGAGGAGGAAAGGAACACAGCACATCGAGGCCGCATTCTGCTGGTTGGTTTCACATTTCTCTCTGTGTTACAGTCTACTCCTTCAAAGAGTTCATTTCACCCTTGCAGCGCAGTCACACACCTCGCCTCGTTCGTCAACGGCGGTGCGGTGTGGGCGTCTCGAGGGGCGCCACTCGCGGCATCGTCCCCACGACAGGCACGCTATACGGCACGAGATCATCCGCAAGGTCAATGTGAGACAGGATCATGCGACGGCAGCAGTAGCGCTCCAGGTGAAGCGCATCGAGTGCTTCTGCCTCTGTGTAGTCCTGCTCGAGAAGCGCCTGGTACTGCTCGTACAGGTTGCCTACAACCTTGCCACAAGAATAGCAACGAACGGGGATAATCATCCTGCTACGACCGCTGCTTCGACGTTGGTGTTTCTTTTGTGTTACTAGGAGGAATCTCGGAAGAGATTTTTAAAAGATGAGGTGAAGCCGTGATTCTCCTTGAAATCGCTGCTGTATTGGTGAGCTGAACTCACGTTTACAGGACAGGACTTGTTTGTTCTTGGTGGAGTTCGCTTGTTCGACAGGTGAAAACAACGTTCTCTTTCGCTGTGTTGTATGTCATCTCACACGGAGAGGAAAGAAATGGAAGAAAGAGAAGAAAGAGAAGATGGTGAACGTGGCGCGCGGTGCATTGGAGGATTTCTCCATGAACCCATCAGGTGTGTTTAAAAGAGAACACGAATGCGACTTGGGAAGCTCTGCCCCGTTCATTGCATGACATCCAAGGCGGTGAAAAGGGGAAGGGGGGGACGTGATGAAATGCGAGCTGACGTCGTCCGCGCCTGACTCTACTGGTGTGGACGACGGACTCTGCGGACTCCTTCGCGCCTCCGACAGAGAGAGAGAGAGAGAGACGCTACCACTATTCTTCTTTCAGGTCTCTTTTCCCGTGTGCAGGTTCGATCCCCCTTGTCATTTCTCCACCCTGAGTCTCTTTCTGTGGTTGTTAGTTGGCTTGGTTGTGTTCTTTTGTTCGTTTCTCTCTTTCAGTAACGGATAAGTTGGGAGGTACTCTCTCTCATATGTGTTTCCCCATTTCTGGTACGGAAGCAATGGAAACAGTGGAGAAATGCAGTCAACGCGCGCGCGCGTGTAGGGTGGTCGGATAAGTCGAAACGCCACATGGATGAAGCGAATGGGCGCCCGCGTCTCTCGGTGCGTGTGTGTGTGCGCGTGTGTATGGTGCCTGCGTGCGTCTGTAACAGGTGTCACTGAGCGGTAAAGCAGGCCCGTGAAGAATAGACATACGAACAAACACCAATAAGAGGACAATGGAAGATGGAAGCTGGGTCGCAACGAATCTAGCAAACAGCAAACGAAGCCAGATAGGAACTCATTGTGCGTGTGTATGTGCGTGTGTGTTTGGTGAGGGAATAAAGAGGAAGGGTACACTGGAATCTCAAACGTAGATTGCAATGCATTCCCAGTGTCCCAGGGAGAAGGGAACAGACTCATGTCGATGCAAAGGAAAACATGGCAATCATGGGTTTTCCAACCGGTGCATGTCCACGACGTACCCATCCCGATCCTGCAATGAGCAGGAAACAAAGAGAACACGATTTGACCCAAGAAAAGAAACTGAAAAAGACTTGCACACGTTCCACCAGACGGAGGAGACCACCTTTCATGACATCCAATAGGGCTTCCGGTTCACCGTTCACCTCGACAAGGGCCTCCACACCCATTCAAAATCTGCTTTTCGATTCCCTACCCAACTGGTCCCCCGCAGACTAAAACAGGAGAAAACAAGGCGAGTACAAGACGGAACACACACAAAAAAAAAAAAAAAGCGCGCAGGCTCTAGAGAAAATAGTCTGGGGTCTTCTTCGACACCTGCGCCTCACCCCTTCTCGGTGCGGGGTCAAACTGAAAGAAGCACTTATTCATGTGCTCGTCAAGTTCTAGCAGGCCGGCCAGATTTCCGCAGCGGTAGCAGTAGTTTGGCGCCGAGAAGATGGTCACCAGCTTATCCTGGTGCGTCCACGAGTAGCCATCCATGACCAGCTGATGCGCACGTGCAATCGTCTTGAGTCCATTGTTGAAGCAGAACTGCTCAGTGATGTCAGCGCCAAACGTGAAGCCGGCGCCTCGAGGAGAGATGCCCCAGCCGTCGCGGTCCTCGGGGTCAGACCAGAGTAGATCACACATGGGGCCTTCGTGGGGCACCTCCTGTACGCGCTCCAGACTGCGAATGTGCTGCAGCGTGTCGAGGGTAGGACTCAAGCCACCATGGAGGCAGAAAATCTCGTTCTCCACCACCGCTGTCAGTGGCAGATAGTCGAACAAGTCGGTAAAGATCTTCCACACGTTGGCGCTGCCGTACTTGCGCACGCATTCGTCGTAGAAGCCGTACACCTGCGTGATCTGACGCGACTCGTGGTTGCCGCGCAGGATGTGGAGGCGCTCCGGGTATCGAATTTTGTAGAGGAGCAGCAGCGTCACAGTCTCCACGCTATAGTACCCACGATCCACATAATCGCCCATGAAGAGGTAGTTGGTATCCGGGGGCAGGCCGCCAATCTTGAAGAGCTCGAGCATGTCATGAAACTGACCGTGGACATCGCCGCAGACCGTGATGGGGGCGCGTACATTGTGCACGTTGCCCTCCTTCTGCAAGACCTCGCGGCCCTTTTCACAAATCTTCGCTACCTGCTGCTCGCTCAGCGGCTTGCACTGGATAACGTACTCGATCATCTCGTCAACATCGAACTTGGTGGGCTGATCCCCGCCAGAAGACGCGACAGAGGTCATCTTTCTTTGCTTATCGGCGCTCTTTTTTTCGTCGTTGTCGTTTCACAATGCCTGCTTTCGAGTCTTCTCTTTTGTTGCACGACTGTCTGCGTGAAATGTCTGCAGCGTGCGTGTGTACCAAGCGGCCGTTTCGTTGTTTTTCTCTAGGAAACGCTCTTTATGCTGTTGCCGTTGTTGTTGTTTTTTACGGCGGACAGTAGGATCAACGTTGTCTATGGAACCGTCAAACGATATGTACTACGGCAGTTAATATAGCGCTCGTGAGCTTTTCTTTTATACAATAATGGTGAACGCGAGTCAAAGAGAGAGGGCAGGGCAATCTGTTTCCTCTTTTTTTTTCTATTTAAAGGTAATGGGAGGTGTTGTGAAGAGATACGTTGAATCATCTCTCTTTCTCTCTCTCTTTTTCTCTCTCTTTCTCTCTCTTTCTCTCTCTGTTCAGAGTGAGGAACCACCAGAGGGTGTGGCTGACATTTCCCTGGTTACGTCGTTGGTACTGATGCCTTGTTGTTGTTGTTGTTTTTCTTCTTTTTTTGCGTGGGTATGTGCATCCCACGCGAGCTCACGAAATGAAGTCTGCGAGATGGGGACCACGAAAGCCCAAGCACAGTCCAAGAGGCCCCCGTCGCTCACAACGCTGTGTGACATGCTTCTGTGACGTGCAGCTGACCTTTCCGTGCCGTTCGCGCTCAAAGCCGTACTCCGGTGAGGAGCGCTCTCCCTTCGAAGGAGCACATTAGCTTCACTTCGCGGAACCCTCTCTTCGTTAGTGTGTTTGTAACACGTCGGTGCCTCTCAGCCCCTGAAAACTGGTACGTGCTGAAAGGGAGCGCACCAGGACAGGTGAATAACTGGTGAGCGCGACGAGAGGGTCCTGAAGACGAAATGAGAAAGAGCCTTCCCGTTACGGGCATTGGCGATAAAGAATTAGAACGAACGGTCACGTCTCTGAGCAACAATGAGGGAAAAGGAAAAAGAAAAAGAAGTGAAGATGTGAAGATGTGAAGATGTGCCCATAAGCACATCGGCTCAGTGGATGTGTTGAGAAAGGAAGGAGGTGGTGTGGAAGAAAAAAAAAACACGGTGAAAGAAAATAACAAAAGAAACGGGGCCAGGGAAAAAAAAAGAAAAGAATAGACATCTGAACAAGGAGAGCAGCGCGTCCACCTTTCTCACACCGTGCCAAGCTAGTCGCTGATGTTCCTAAAAAAGGGAATGCCAAGGAGGCATTGCAGCCTCAGCGCCGCCCTGGCGAGCAACCGAAAATCGGTGGGAAGGCTCCTTGGGACCACTTTGTCGTCATTACCAGCCTCTCTGTCGCCGTCCACCACGGGTCGCCTCGCCGCCTCCCGCCGCACCATCGGCATCACCAACAGTGCAACGGTCATGGCGCCAAAGAGGGCCTCGACGAAGTCTGCGTACGTCTTTTCCTTTGCAATACCCCCGCACACGGCCAGGATCGTGCTGCGGAAGCCTGGCGCCAAGTGGCCCGCCAGCGCCGCGTTTCTTGTATCTCTCGTGATATCATTCGATGACCATTCCGTATCGCTCTTGGCTAGTAACTCAGGCGAGGTGAGCACTCGCATCGCGCACAAGAAATCAAGCAGGGCATCGCCAAGGAACTCGAGACGCTCGCGGGTGCGCTTATCGTAAAAAACGCGAAGGAGCAAGTCGCGCAGGTCGGACTCCATGAGTTTCACCTCCGCCCGCACCCACGGCTGTGTGACGCCAGGCTGCGCTGCAGAACTGGTGGCGAGCATTGGTGGCTTCGTTCCTGGTCTTGCTGCACCCAAGCGGTGCCCGGGTGCCAGGTGCCCCGCGACCACGTGGTGGTGCATGTGATCCTGCAGAAGAAATTTCGTGAGAGGCGGCAACAACACCAGGTCAACGAGCAGTTCGGGAGGCCAAGCGGAAGCGAGAGGCCAGGCAACCATGCTGGCGCGCCGAACCACCGTCGAGCAGGCGACGCTGGACGGGGCCGCTGGGCCGCTGTGACTGGCGACAAGATCCGGTACACGACCGGCACGTGGAGCCGCACCAGGCACACGCACCTGCAGCGCAAGCGGTGCATCCTGGGACATGTCCGTGCTGGTGAGGTGGCCTCTGTCCGCCCCCTCGGGCTCTTGAAGCGTCTCGCCATCCAGAACAAGCAAGACCGCGCTGCGAAAGGACGCGTCGGCAGCGGCAGCGGCAGCAGCCGGCGGCGATGTCCCGCTGTGAACGAGTTCCACCTGACACGCAAACAGGCGATCCTCCCAAGCACCTGCGGTGGCGCCACTGCTGGGGACCTTCTCTGGCTGAAAGGGCAACCATCGCGCCGCGGTGAAGCCTCGGCGGAGCGTTGCCATTGCCTTGCGGCTGCCCGGTGGTGGCACGGTCTGCACCGCATCCGTGTCTCGGACGTCTCCCGGTGCCGACGCCTCTGCATAGCGAAGAAGGGTGATGGGAAGCACGGTGGTTGCGCGGACAGCCTCCACTTCGCTGGCGAAGCGCCGCAAGAGCATCGCCGTGCGCTTGTCAAGGCTGGTGTAAGCCACCGTGACTTGTTTCTCTTCTGCAGGGATTGCCCCCGCCGTGACAGGAAACTCGGCTGCCGCGTCCACATTCGTCATTTCCTTCAGAAGCGCCGCGCCGCCTTTGGGCTGCGCCATGTACTCATCGAGCGCGGCCTTCAGAACCTCGCACCGCTGGCGGCGCAAGTCATCCAGGACGTCCTCGGCCGCGGCGGCAGACGACGCGACAAACACTGGCGTGCCAGGGGCATCGCACCCAATGTACCCCTTCTCGTCTGCTCGGTTCCCCTCTGAGCTGTCCGAACCCCTCAGTGCTACGGAACCTTCCGAGGCACCACAATTGTCGCCGCTGTTTCCTAAAGCCGCCTCGCTACTCGACCGGGAGTGGTTCGCGGTGGTGTCGTGTTCTTCGGCGGCGGGCACCATCGTGTCCCGCGCACTGTCCTCCGCGGTGTCCGTGGGTGCTGGAGACTCCCTCAAGGACACGTGATTCACCATATCGGCGAGGAGGTTTACGTCCACCGCGGATGCAGTCGGCTGCATACATCGCAGCGCGTCCACGTCGTCGCGCGCTGCCACGCCGGCCCGGACACGGAAAAGCGTCGCTGCAATAAAAAAGCGTGGGAGTCCCTCCATGCCCTTTCCCGCCTCGCATGCGTACATGAGGTGTGGTGGAACAACAAAGGCTGGCGGAGTGAGTCGGTTCTCGGGGCTGCCGCGGGTGTCGGCAATCACCGCGTCCAGCCGTGCCGTCGGAACAATCACAGCGGCAATATGACCGAGGGAGCCGTTTCCGCCTGCTGGGTCAAGGGAGAGCGTGTCTGCACCACGCACGACCACGTCACACGGCGCAAACGGCAGCACGGCTTGCGAGCTCCCGGTCCAGCCAGCGGCAAGCACCCGAGCAGCAAAGGTATCGTCGATCTTGGCGACAAAGCTGCGGCCTGCTTTCTTGACCGATTTTCCTTCCGTCTTTTTGGTTGGCGTGGCACCTCCGTGCCCCAGGCTCTGGTCAACATTCACAGGCGGGTGATACGGGCAGACGCGATGGGCCAGCGCCAACACGGCACCCCATCCGTTCACCCTGTCGTCCACCGACGCAGGGGTCCCCTCCGCCCTTTCGCTGTGTGCCCCTGGGGCGACGCACGTGGGTGGGGTGTGACCTGCCAGGGGGGGCATGCGTGGGTGGGTGAGCAGGTTGGCGTACACCTCTGCCACCCTCGCACTCGCCGCACACGACACGCTGGCCTGCGCGGGCAGCATCGCCGCCAGCTCCGCCACGCTCTTTGTTACAGAATGCCCGGCGCCATCACACATGCGGTCCAAGGCACGCTGCATCGTATCGGCTGGGTAAAGGACAAGAAAGGGGCGGAAGGCGGGGCACAGCCGGCCGGTCTTCTGTCGAATCTCGCGATACCACGACCGGTCATCCTCCACAAATTCATAGAACTCCACGCGAGAAGGTGTCGACGCAGCAGCGCTCTCCGTGACGCTGTGTACTTGTGGGTTTCGCGAAACAACACTAGGGCGGTCTGAGCTGACGCGCTGCGACACAGCCGGCGTGGTATGCATCCAGCTGGCCCGCGCCCACACGCAGGGAAGGGCTGTGGTAGACGCCGGCGACGGCAGCACGCAAAGCTGAACCTTTCCCAGGATATTCATGTGGTAAAGGAAACACCCCAGGCCCCATCCCTGTTCGGTGTCCAAGGCGTAGAGGGCTTGCAAGACGGAGAGCAGCCGCACCTCTTCCGATCCCACCGCCTCTGTAGCCCCACCATCGGCCGACGCTACTGCACGGGCAGTAGGGGGTGCCTTCTGCTGCTTCTCCTGATAGACAGCTTCGCGGCGGCGGCCCTCCCATTGGTTGTGCAAGGCACGCAGTAGCACGGGAACAGGAACCCATCCCGCCGCATACCGTTCCCTCAGTCGAGGCACTTCCGTTTCTGCGCTCGCGCCGTCTCCGCTGCTCCCTTGAGGATTGCCCATTGGGACGCCTGGCACATCACGGAGATAGCAGAGGGCCTCTGTGAAGAGCTTGGCCAACGCATCTACGCGAAAGGATTCGTGCATCAACGCATTGGGCAGGGCGGTGGGGAACAACGGGGCCTCCCACTCCTCGGCTGCCCTCGCACGCTCATTCTCCGTGTCAGGCGTTTTCTCAGGGGACGGCGGGCTCGCAGGCGGCTTTGGGTCTGCCTGCTGCCGGTTCGTCACACACGGCAGCTCCAGGGGCCCGCACGACGCCGCGTCCTTGGCGATGTCAACTTCGTGACCCTGCCGAAACGCCATCTCGGCCTTGAGGAAAAAAGGGAAGACGTCGGCCCAGCACCGGTTGAAGCCCTCGCCGTCGGCGTCCAGCAGCATGTTTCCCAGGAGGAACTTCCACCTGCCCTCGGCCGCGAAGCCGTTCATGCCTGGGGAAGCGCGATGAAACTCAACGAAGCCCTGAGCAATGGCCTCGTGGCCCCAGCAGTATTGGATGCCCGTGGAAAGAACTCTGGGTGTGGTAAAGGACCACACCACGTTCTCGTACGTGAAGGTCTCCCCATCCTTGCACACAGGCCGCGACAGTGATTCGACCCGGCTGCACAGGAACAAGGCACTTGCAAATTTGAAGAAATAACGTCCGCGACGACGTGCTGGTTTTCCATTCGATCCAGCATCATGAGGCCAAGCAGAACCCCGCGCGCGCTTGGGGTGTGAAGGGCTCACTGGCTCAAGCGAGAGGATGGTCTCTAAAAGATCTGCCACTAGGGTCGCATCCGTCATGGCGTCAAGGGGGGGCTGCGCTCGCTTCTCAAGAGTCGAGGAGAAGGTGTGGCTCTGTTGTGCAGCCGCGATAGTGTCAAGAACGTTTCTACGCACCTAAGAGTGACGCTGGTTTGTTCGTGTTTTTGGTTTTTTCACGTGATGGAATGAATCTGTGTTATTGTTATGGCTCTGTACTTTTCCCTCCTTTTCTCTGTGTGTGAGAGCGAGAAAGGGGAAAGAGGTGGCTGCTTGCTGTTTCTTTTTTCTCGTATAGACTATTAGACTATTAGACTATATCGGTGGATACCTCCCGTCTCGCACGTCAAACTAGTTGAAATGCCTTTCTGTTTGTGTCCCTAGGGGAGAGCGAGAGAGAGTATGAAGACGAACCTTTTTTTCTCGACAATCCAGAATTGTCAAGAGGATCCGATAGCGGATGAACGAAAAGAAAAATTTACTTCAGAGCGCGTGGGTGTAATTGCAGTTTGAAGACACCGGCTCCTTGCTTTGTGGACAAGCCAATGGAAGAATCGGAGAGATGGGGAAAGTGAAAGTGTGGTGTAACAGGAAGTGTGAAGCGCAGAGGTACCAGACATTGAAATGGAAAGCGCAGAGGGGTGTACTCGTGAACGAAGAAACTCGTCCCCACAAGGGTCGTTTGAGAGCCGCTATGACAGACAATCATGTCGTTATTTGTGTTACATCGGACTTTTCTTGCTTCATAGGAAGGGAGCGCGAACAAGTGAAGAAAAAAAAAACAGGCACAACAGCAAGTACTCCATTCAATCTTGGAAGAGCAAATCGTCTGCCAGTAAGTCAAGAGGGGAGAGCTGGCTGCGGTCTGTCGGGTGGTTTGGCTGGGTCAGTGCATGCCGGTCGTCACTGGGCATCCCTTGGTGAGCGCGGACGCCGTCGTGCCTCGAGGCTGCCAACGTGTCACTGGTGCACTTTCCCCTGGTTCGAGCAGACACCGTGCCTTCGTGCGCAAAGGAAGCAGCTGACGTGGCGGTTGGACTCGCAGAACGCGCGCGCTTTCCGTGCGACGTGGCCTGCCGGCCTCCTCGAGGAGCTCGGCCGGCAACACGCTCCAGACGCTCCGCAAGTCGGGCTTCCATGTGCTGCCGCCGCTGCCGTGCGCGGAGCCGCTCCGTTGCCAGCGCGCGCTGCTTGAGGTGGCTCACGAGGGACCCCCATTGCAGCTCTGTGGTGCAGAGCGGACACGCGAAGGGAATGGTGGGGATAAAGTGAATCGGGGCGGTCCCTTTGCTCGCCGTGGCCAATGGACTTTGACTTTCTCCATCGGCCGCGGTCGCCTCGCCGGCACGGGGCGGGCACAGCGCCCACATGGCGAGGCAAGGCAGGTGCGTGGCCAGGTCGCAGAAGGGGGCACGTGGGCAGCGCAGCACATAGGGAGCACGCAGCGGCAGCCCACAGAGGGAGCACGGTAGCTGCCCTGCATCCAGGCGTGCCTGCTCCCTCGTAGACTCCCGAAGAAAGTCCGCCTCGGTAAAGTGCTTGAAGCGGGTGGGAATGTGAAGCGGTGAAGAGTGGGTTGCTGTCGCGGCGGCGGGTGGTGGCGGTCCCACATCTTGTGATGGCGCGAGCTCGTGCGGTGATGCAACGTGCTCGCCATTAGCACAAGCCGCCATCCTCTGCGCCGTGTCTAAACGCGTGCTGACACCAGCACTGGCACCTTCGTCAATGTCACCGAGGATGTCAACAGTATCCAGGCTGTCCGTGGTGCTGCCCTCGTCCTCCCCCTCACCACGAACCCACTCCTCCTCCACTGCCTGAGACAGGGCAGAGAGACTGGACTGGTAAAATCGGCTGCGTGCGCTCTCCGCAAGCGCGCTCTCGTCTGCATCGTCGTTCGCGTCGTGCGACAAGTACGCTGCGGCAAAGGCCTCGCGGGTGGTGTGGTTCACGTGAAAAAGAGAGGTGGGGACAAGGTCCGGCAGCCGCGTGGGACCCTCACCAGTAGCCGTAGGAAGGGCTTTAGCCTTACGTGACCTCGCGCGAGGGGCCCCAGACGCCACCCGCGCCACCACCGCCGCTCGCGCCTCCTCGAACAGGGCTGCCTCAAACACGTGCAGGGTCAGCTCCAGCCGTGCGAACATGTCCGCATGAATGAGGAGATGCAGCGCGCCTACGGCAAACGGCAGCCGGGTGATGCCGCTGAGCAGTGCACGCGCCGCATCGCAGACGCGTGCGGAGGCGTAGGGGTTCTGCCAACACCACTCAAACTTGAGCGCCGCGCGATCCTCCGGGAAACCGGAGACGCAGCACACAATGGTCCACGGCCGGCCTCTGCGCTTTGTCTGCTTTGCGCCTTGCACAAGCTCACCGTTGTGCTGGCGCAGGCGCCGCAGGGGATTCACGGTATAGCCAATGTAATAGTCACCGCTGCAGCTCGGGTCGAGGCTAGTGAGGAGATACACACTGTGAAAGCGGGTGTCCATGTCGTTTGTCTACGTGCGTCTGTTTGTGCGCATAAAATGTATTTGATCTTCTTCTTTGTGAGTAGATATGCGTCTAGGAAAAGTGAGGTTGTTGTTGGTGCCTTTGCAATGTGCCACTCCGTCTACCGCTTTACAAACGGACTCACTTGTGTTATCTATTTGTGTTCTGCTCTATACTACAAAAGTTGAGAGCAGGACGGGGATGGTACAGAAGAAAGAGAAAGAGACAAGGAGCGTCAGAATGTTCGATGCCTACCACAGCACGTTCCCGCACCATCGCGGACACACCTCACCCTCGCATTGTGCAGCTGCCCTTGGCAACACGTGCAGAGTTGACGAGTGACGTTACAGCCAACCCTTTTTCCCAAATATTTTTGCACGTCCATATGTCTTGTTGGGCCCGATGGTGTGAGCGTCACACAAGTGCCCCTGCTAAGGACCGCCTTACACACAGGCACACGGCGGAACACAAGGAAGGGATGCTTGGCTCAGCAGCACTCAAGTTGAACCTTCGAAGGGACACTGTGGAATTGATGTTTGTGTGCGCGTGTGCATGCGCGAGAGGTGCCGGAGCAGCGGCACCTCATCAGATGAAAGCCCAGACCGAGGAAGGAGGGAAGAAAACAAAAAAAAAAGGTGTGAAGGGAGACACAGAAAGTGAACCCTCCCTTGCACCACAAGTTCACATGCATGCAAGTCAACCAAGTTCACAAGTAGAAACACACTGTGTAAAGGGATAACAAACGGTATTTCGCCGCAAGGTGTCGTCAACAAAGGCATCAGCTTGCTCACCAGACAATCGGACCACCATAGTCTCCTCTGACTGATGGTTTCTCTTGATTTTCCCCCGATCCATATTCTCCACATACCTTCGTCAGCACGATCGTTTTTGGCAGAGAACATAAGAGAAAACCACTCACGCGCGAGCAGTGGATCACATGTCTTCGTGCACGAAGATAAACCAAAGCAGGCGGAGAAGGAAAGAAAGAGAAGGGATCCCAAGTTGCAAGGAAAGGAGAAGCACGAGCCCACGATGGCGTCGCACGTCAATGCGTCGCACACTCCTTCCTACGGTGCAGAATATTCATGTGTCGGTGTGCTCTTTTCTTCCTCTCTCCTTCACCTTTTCGCATTACGCCAGCGCATCCCGCACGCGGCGGTGCACCTGCGAGAGAAACACGTCATAGCTCAACGCGTGCGGACCGGTGCTCTCTTCCTTGAGTTGCTTGAAGAAGGCATCTTCGGCGCTCTCGCCTTGGTGAATCACGACCAGGCGGCGCATGCCATCGTCACGCAGCGTCAGCGCGTAGAGCAAGTTCTGCACCTTCTCACTGAAGGACTCGGTGCCGGGTCCGTCCCCGCGGCAGACGGTGCGCACCTCTGGGGTGCCAAAGAGTTCCTGGGAGAGCTGCGGAGAGACGTCGCGGCCGATCCACAGGTACACCACCAGTGCCTGCTCATCGCAAAGCGCGTAGACACCATCGGTGCAGATGCTATCGTAGACCAGCTGCTCGTGCGGAGGCAGGTTGCACAACCCGGTGACCTCGCTTAGCTGGCCATACGTCGGGTCCAAGGTGAGCTGCTCGAGGGAGAAGAGGGAAGGGTAAAGGTACTGGCACAGCTTGTGCATGGGCATTGACATGAGTTCATACAAGCTATGAATGCGTTCGTCGATGCGGGTGGTGGTGCCCTCGGCGAGAGCATCCGACTTGCACAGACAGAGAATGTAAATGGACAGGAGTTTCAGACGGGCTGGCATGAGCAACGACTTCGTCCGACGTGCGCTTTCGCTCGAGCCGAAGCGGCGATAATTGACCAGCACATTGCTGAGCCTCCCCAGCAGCATGTTGCCCACCTGCTTGGGGCCTTTATTCACAGTGTAGCTCACCGCATCGTGCAAGATACCCACCAAGACGGCCTCAAGGTCGCAGCCGTGGTAAATCTTGCTAATGTCCGACGTGGTCTGCACGCGGGCCGACTGCACCCGCACACGACGGCTGCCGGAGCGCGTGGTGTACAGCAAGGCCACCTGGAAGTGAACGTACTCGTTCTTTTCCAAGACTCCTTCATGAACGAACTCCACGTAGAACGTCGAGCTACCGTGGATGCTGGCGAGGTCCATGTCGTTGATGTTTTGTGACAAGAAGTGGCCGTGGTACTTCTTCACACGCAGGTCGTTGCTGCAGCGCACGCGCAGGATGCCGGCGTAGCCTGCTTCGTCGGTCGTCACCTGCCCCATGAGGGCCTTCACTTTGGTGCCGTCGACCAGCGGATCGTAGCTTGGGAAGAGGAAGACGCGACCGTTGGTAACGTGGCTCAGCTGCGACATGGTCACCAGCTCGCAGTAATCGTTGGGGAACATGAAGAGGTCGAATGAGATTTGCTGCTTGGCTGCCTCTGTTGCCGTGGTCGTCCAGAAGCCTTCAATCGGATGCATGAGCTCCTTCTCCCTGTCCGTGCCGTACAGCTTGTGCTGCTCGCGCAGCTTGATCGCGCCGATGCCGGCCTGTGGGTGGCGGTGGGCTGAGATGATGGCTCGGCCGCCGTGCTGGCCTGCGAATACTAGCATGGCCACCTGCACCGCCGCCCCCACCGCGCACTCCGTCTCGCCCAGATCGTTCGCAATGGACAGAACGCGGCTGAGGAAATCGCGGATAATGTCCATGTCCTTCCCCACCTCAAGCCAGCACAGTGTCGTGAAAGGTAGGGGCACGAAAGGGTTGGCCACGTCAGGGACGACAAACTGCGGCAGGCGGGGATCGCGAAAATTGTAGAAGTGAAGCTGCGAGGCGTACGTCACAAAAGACACCTTGCACTGCGGGGTGAGCTCCGCCATGCGTGTGAGGGACTCGTCAAGGGCCTCTACGTAGGCTGGCAAGAAGCTGCGCGTGGCGTGCATGGAGACGTCAATGAAGAAGAGATGGTGCAGCGGGCGCGTCGGCAGCACCTCATCCTTGTCGTTGCGGAGCTGGTACTCGGGGTACTCGTCCACGTCGTACTCGACGCTACCCAGGCATAGCTCCGGCTTCTCCATCCGGTCGATGCGTTTGCCCTTAACGTCAAGGTTGGCAAAGAACTTGGGGTCCACCTCGTTGGTCATGGCGCACAAAGGGCACTCCCACCGCCAGCCGCCTTGTGTGAACTTGGCGTGGCACGAGAGGTACCCCCGGCAACGGTTGCACCGCACAGGAGGGCGTCCTGACACCACCGGGACCGTCTCTTCGTCGTGCAGGGGACGGCAGAGAGGTGAGATGGTGGCGCCAAAGGGTAAGCATGTATCCGTGACCTGCGCCTGCTGTGTCGGCACGTTCGCCTCTGTGATGCGAAAGAATTTTGGGTTGACGTTGCCATCGTCGATGCCGATAAAGTCAACGGCGGACATGTGCTGCACGGGGTCGCTGTTGTACACCTCTGCGGGAACATTTGTGTACCGGATGTCGCGCGACGGGGTCGGGCTGGACTCGATCTTGACGAAGCGGTCGGGGATAGGGTGGGGATGGCGCCGCTGGTGAATGACGCCACCGTTCCCTGGATTCATGGTGGCACGCTGTTGCTGCTGCGGTGGCTGCTGCGCCGGACGGTTAGGCTCCGGCGGGGCTTCGTTCCGAGTCGCCGCACCAGGGCCCTGCGGTGTTGTGCGATAGAAGTTGCTCGTCTGAGCGGCAAGGCTCTCCCTTTCGTTCTGCTGCTGCTGCTGCTGCTGCGCAGGTTGGGGGTACGAGGACAAGGAGGGTTGCGACACGGAGGGAGGCCGCTGCGCTGGTGTAAGATTGCTGGCTGGTGCCTGGTAGTACGACGGTTGCTGTTGTTGCGGCTGCTGGGGGGCGGCAGCTGGCGATGGGTAATACGCGGACTGCGGCGGCTGCGGTGGTGCTGGCTGGATTGGGTACTGACCGTACGGCTGCTGCGGTTGCGGCTGTTGCGGCTGTTGCGGCTGTTGGGCAGCCCCGTATCCACCATAACCGCCGTACATGCCGCCGCTGTACCCGCCAGCGTACCCGCCGTTGCTAGCCGCTGCTCCGTAGCCACCGTAGCCTTCCCCGCCGTATGGATTCGACATGTTCTACGTGGATAAAAGATGAGTCAAAAGGCGCTCACTCACACACAGACAAAATATGACAAAGCTGTGGACAACAACGACGGTTGGTTTCAAAAAAAAAAAAAAAAAAACTCTCCGGCAGGCACGAGAGGAGCAAACCAATAAAACCACAACGGGAGCAGAAATAATCAAAGAAGCGTTTCCAAAGACCTACAAGGGAAAACAGACGAAAAGAAAGGAAAGAAGGACACATCAAGAGGTAGACAAAACACTGGCTGGGTCTTCTTCATGAACGGTAGGCCAATACCCCAGTGCTTGCATCGGTCGAGCTGGGTGACATCATCGACGGAGCATCCTTGACCGTTATCCACAGAGGCCTGGAGGCGAGCGGGGGCGCCTGGTATTAAAGCAGTGGTACAGGTTGGCAACTGCTCTCTTCGTGACGCAAGCTACCAGCTATCAGGCCAGTATCACTCCGTTCGTTTTCTTCTGAGCATGGTCCTTGTTAGCATCATCCTCTTTCCTCTTTCGGTCGTTCTTCTTCTTCTTCCTTGTGGTAAAGGGGGGGGATATGAGAAGATAGCGGATTTGTGAACTGAGTTCTCGACGATTGGGGCTTGTAACTATTATTACATGTTTTCTCATGGGTTCTTGCTCTTTCGCTTTCCGTGCGCGGATATGCGTTTTAACTTCAAAGACAGTCGACAAGGGCGAAAAGAGTGAATAGGGGAGAAAGGGGAAAGGAGGGTGCGGTGAAGGCGGTTCCAAGAGGGAAAAAAAAAAGAAGAAAAGGGGGAAAGAAAGAGGAAGGAAAAAAAACAGCGTTGGATTCCTTCTCTATTCAACATTGCGTCGATGCGCTCGTGAGACCATACATGTGCAGAAAAGACAGAGAAAGGTAGAGACAGAAAGGAAGGAAATGAACCTAAGAAAGTCGTTCCAGGGGAAAATCACGTTAGTGTGAAACAACACTATTTTTTTTCAAAGGGGAAAAATGCGCTCCATAGTGGCACGGGAAATTGGAAAGACAAAACGAACGGTGAAAGAGAAAATAATCGCGTTACATGGACAAGCGTCATCGATCATGGAGAGGGGCCACGATCCGCTGATACAGCAGAGGCGACGCTGACAGACGCTTGGGTTTACCCAGTGAAGAAGAAAACAGAGAGAAAAGTAGGGCGGAAGGGTGAAAGCGAAAAAAGGAAGCCGTGGTGTGGTGACACGCGCAGAGATACACGTATCGGCACACCGACACTACTCGGCGATCCCTTCATGTACTTTAAAAAAAAAACTATATCTGAATGTATGCATCTCCTTGTTCCTCAGCAAATGCCCTAGGCCTTGGCCAGCTTCAGGGCAATCACCGAGAAAAGCTCGTAGTTGATCTCCAAAGGGGTACACTGACCGAGGCGGCCGCTGCGGCGCGCAGAGCTGCCTGTCGCAGGGCGGTAATACAGGTGTCCCGGGTCCACGCGTGGGGTCTCAGGGCGAGCCTCCTCAGGTGCCGCAGCGGTCGTTGAGCTTTCCTTCCGGTCCTCAATCTGCGCCGGCGGAGCGGCCGCCTCGCCCTCGACGGCGTCGGTGGCATGGGGCGTCGCCGTGGCCGTCGCGTCAATCTCCGCCTTGTTCGTCACGTACGGCGCGAGCGACCAGCGGAGCAGCGCCTCGTCGTCCTCGCAGGCATCCGCGTATGCGGCGTGGGAGCGAATGAAGTGCAGCACCTGCTTGCGGCTGAGGGCACCGGAAGGGGTGGTGCTCTGGGTCTGGTACAGGTCAAACACAGCCCTGCGCTGCCTTTCCGTGTAGCACGGGATAAGGGCGGTGAGGGCCTCGCTGAACTGCTGCTCAGGAGAGGAAACGCGGCTGCGGGGGACCGGTGCCACCGCGACGGTGGTCACAGCCGCGGCTTCCTCCTCCTGGACGGCTTCTTCGATGGGGGCGGCCACTTCCTCAGGGGTTTGCACCTCCTTCCCCTCCTCTTCAACCACGGATGCCTCCGGCTCGCCCTGCTCCACCTGTTCCGCCTCCTGCACCGCTTGCACCTCTTCCGCTTGCGCGTCCTCCGCTACCTCCTCGGTGGGCGCCTCCGCTGCCTGGGACTCATCCCCTGCAAGGGCAGCAGCAGCAGCAGTGGTCTCCGCCTCCTCCTCGGCATCGACCTCCGCAGGGGCTGCCTCCGTCGCCTCTTCCTCCTGCTCGACCTCCGCCGCCGCCTGCACTTCTTCGGCAGGGGCTGCCTGTTCCGCGGCCTCGTCCACGCCTTCGGCTTCCACGGGAGCAGCGGCGACCTCGGCCTCGCCGGTCGCCGTGCCTTCAGCAACGTCTCCAGCGGCAGCAGCAACAGCGGCACCCTCTCCTTCGCCTCCCTCGGTGATGGCAGCGGCGGCGGCGGGGGCGGCGTTCAGGTATTGATTGGCGAAGCAGGCCTTATTAAAGAGGGGCTTCATCATGGTGATGCCGTCCACGCAGGGGTACACGCGGAAGCTGAGGGAGGCCTCACCGCGTGGGTAGCTGAGGCTAGCTGGCTCCCCAGACGTCTTGCAGAGGGCCGACCCAAAGACGTGGTTGCCGTCAGCGGAGTGCACCGTCACCTGCACGCCAAGGGGGAACTCCCGGGGGTTGTCGATCCCGTCCACGCTGGACTGGCCCATTTCGCGGGCAGGACGGCGGGTGCCTGGGAAAAGCAGATTCAGCTGAGTAAAGCTCATCTTAAAGGTGCGCGCCGCCGCAGCCTTGGTGATAGACGAGCGCGAATCGCGCACGGAGCCGCCTGTGGCCGAACTCACGGTGTTCACCACGGCGTCGGCAAAGAGTTCCGTCTCGTCGTCCTCGACCTCGGCCACCACGGTGGATGTCGTGAAGGCGCTTCCGTTCACGGTGATGGTGATGGCGCAGTTCAGCTTGTCCACGTTCGCTGGCAGGTGGCGCACCGTGACGCTGTGGACGAGCACCGTCGTGGCACACATCCGCATGACGCCGCTATCCACCTGCGTCAGCGCAGACGGGTCGGTGGGCTGAATGCGCGGGATAACGTCCATGGCTCGGAATGGCTGTGAGGGGATGTGCGAGGCAAAGCGTACGGAGTGAGGGAGATCACGTGCTCTTCGCGTCAGCTAATCGAGCAGGTGGTGGGAACAAAGGAATGAATTGAATAAACAGATGAGGTGAGAGAATAAGCGGAAAGTTAGTGACTTCTTGACGCGAGTGAGGTGGGACTTTGAAAAAAGGAAAACTAAAAAATTATTCTTCATGTTCAGTGAAGGACACAACGAAGCGGAATAGTGAAAGAAGACAATGCTGCTCACATAAGCAGGCTTCACTCCTAAAGAAATCCACGCAAAGTATGCCGCGCCTCGCAGCACGCAACGCTTCTGAAGCTTGCGCAAAAGACGTGTTGTCCCTGCGCCGCACGGATTGATCGTTTCTCTGACCACGAACATATTATTTTTTTTGTATTCTGTTGGAGTATACGTAGTGTGGGCTGGTCGTAAAAAAAGAAAGCTGATGTCACGCGGTGGAGACCCTGCTCCTATGTACATGAAGAGGAGGGGGGATACTGTACAGCGACGGAGGTTTTTCAAAAAAATTCGAAATCGAAATGAGGGGAAATGGAGCAGCAGAGAGCACAGATTGCCCCGATAGTCGGATGTACATAAAAGACAAAGAGTGTATGCATAACAAATGATGACGCGAAAACAAAGATCAGAGGGAAAGAAAGCCGGAAAGAGCAACAATACCAAGACGGTAGAGCATACAAACCCAGAGGTCAAGCGGGCGCCCATTAACAGAAAGCGGAGGAAGCAGAAAGGAGTTACAGTTCGGTTTCTCGACTATCGCCACGCACAGTGAAAGTAGTGCCTGTCGGCTCCCCGTCCACCCACACCTCAAACGCATCCTCGTAGCGGACGTTGCTGAACTCAGTGAAGCTCACCTCGATCACCACCCAGCCAGGCTCCCCGCCCCGCGTGGCAGCCGGTATGACACCGCGCTGAGGGGTGATAGCGAAATGCGTCAACGCATCAGGCTGACGCTCTCCTTCCGCGAAGGTCGACTTCAGTGTTGCGGTGGCGGCAGCGGCGGCAGCGGCATCGCCCTTGACCGTCGCAAACGCATACGGCGACGCCGGGGATGGTTGGGTGCTTGCCTCGCGGGCCGACCCCGACAGGCACGGCCCGTCCGGCATGTGCATCACCTCCTTGATCTTGAAGGTGGGGGCGGTCCTAGGAAGCATCGCTGCCTGGGTCCGCGGAGAGTGACCGGTTACGAGAGCCGTGGCTGGGGCTGCGGCCGAGCGCGGGACAATGTCAAACGCCGCAGGCACCTTCCCATGGTTGAAGAGCTTGACCGTCTGCGGGTACGTTGGTTGAGGCCGGCCGTCGTGGATCAGCTGGCCTGGCTTGAACCACAGAGAGGTGGGGGTGCAGCGCACATCCACACTGCTCAGTGGCACGCGCAGCGTCACGCATTGGCTCATGGCAGGCCGTAAATCACTCGCCGCGACGCGGTGACCGGAGGTGGTGGTGTGGGCGCTGACACAGCTGCCGGCGCTGTGAGCGCCTAGGCGGTCGGCAGCTGTTGCCGCAGAGCTCGGGGCGCTGTCGCCGCGACGGTGACTGCTAAAGTACTGAATGACAAAGGGGGCTGTGACAGCGGGCTTGGGCATGTTAGGGTTGGGCTTACCTGCAGCAGCAGTGGTAGTGGTAGTGGTAGTGGCCGATGCCGCTGCTGCACCCATGAACTCCACAGTGATATCCAAGGAGTCCGAGCCGTTGAGGCAGTACACCGTCTCCTCCACGTCCTCATCGCCCTCTGGGCCGTGCTGCCCAGGGCTGGCCGATCCATGCTCACGGGCCGTCGACGCCGTCCCAGTAGGAAGACCGGCTCGTGACGCCGTTCCGCTGGCCGGCCTCCGTACGGTGCCAAACACAGCGGAGAGGTTGCCGCGGCGTGTGGCGGCGTCCTTGGCTTGCTGAGCGGCCAGCAGACGCTCCGCCCTGAGGGCCTCTGCCTTGTTCCCCCACTTGAGCCCCTTGAGGGCACGCTGCGCAAGGTGGCTCTCGTCATCGTCCTCGAGCAGCGGTGTGGATTCCACCAGCTGGGGCACCAGCTTGACCTCCGTCACGCGGAACGGCAGTGGTGAGGGTGATGGAGGCACGGCGCCGTCCTCGTCGCCCAGCCGAAGGGCAAAGTAAAGGGCGGCGCTGTTGTGATTGGTGAGCCGGATGGTCCGACGGCAAGGAAGAGACTGTGCGGCGTGATGCCACGGCGGGAACACCACAGCCTTGTCCGACGGCTGCACGGCAAGCATCGGGACGCCACAGCGCGCGCGCAGGAGCAGCTCAATGGGGGAGAAGTACTTGAGGCTTTCCTGTCGCAGTGTCTCGTGGCGTGACTCCAGGTGTGCCAGCAGAAGCTTACGCTCCGTGTCCTCCGCCAACAACTCCTGCACCGGGCGGAGCGTGCCGCTCTCCGCCGCTGCCTGGAGGGCAGGGTTGTTCGCCATGCTGCCAACCACCGCAGTCGCCTTTCTGGCCGCACCCCCCGAGGCACCACCGTCCTCCTGCTTGCCACCATGCTCCTTTTCCGCTTCCGCACCCCAGCACGCATCGTTGTCGCTGTCACTACTGGAGTCCTCCGCGTCGCCATGACCAAGGCCCGCTCCAGCGGTGTGGAGGTTGCCCCCGGTCCCGAGTGTCCCCACACTAGCGCTGACGCCGCCGAGTGGCAAGACGCCTCGGGACACGGAAGTGGGAGACCCAAACGAGGCAGGAGTCTTTCGCCCTGGGGCGGCCGACGGCGCACGGCTCTCCGCCTTGCGCAGCGCGTGTTCCACCAGGATGACCTCGGAGGGAAGCGGCTTCATGAGCTTGGAATTCCGAACCACCGTTCCAGGCCGCGTGATGAGTGGCTTCAAGACATGCAGCATGGGTGCTGTGGCGCGTGCCATCTTCCTCGGCAGCCCCTCGACACCGCTCGTCTTGTGGGAGTGCGCGAGTGCGCCTGTCTGACGTGATGCGCCATGGGCGTCGGCGCTGCCCTTGCTGTCGCTTTCCTCCTCATCCGCTTCGTCGTCGGCCGCGCCGCCATCGCCGTCTGTGGGGTGTCTGTGCAGAATCTTCAGCGTCCGCGTGCTCGGATACCGAGCGCGGTGGGTTTGGTAGAACTCATCCATGAGGAACGCGTCGTTGAAGGCGCTCCGCGCCAGCTCCGCCTGAATCACAATGCTGCCCTCCCAATCCACCTCCTGCGACATGGCGCCTTTGACGCGGTCATCGTCCTCACCCTCGTCGTCTTCGCCCGTCGCCAATAGGGCGGGTGCCCTTGCGTTGGCGTGCGCTTGTCCCTGGGCCTGACCTGTGCCGTGCGTCAGTGTGTCGAGCAGGCCCTGGACCATGCTCAGGTCGGGAACGTACTCCAGCTGAACCTCCTTGGTGGAGAGGGCAGGCATGAAAAGGGATGAAGGAGAGGCGGTGGCGCTCCCAAATTGCCGTCTGTCCTGCCGCACCTGCGCCTCTGGAATGGGACCCAGCGTCAGCACCACCTGCGACGCCTCCACGTCGTCGTCAACCGCGGTGACGGCGAACGTGGAGCCGCTGACGAACATCTCCACTGAGACATTCAAGTCCCGTGGAGCGCGGTTGACAATCTTGAGGGTGCGACGAGAGGAACCCAGACACGCCACTGTCGGCGGCATCACCAGCACGTCGTGCCCCTCGTTCGTCGTCGTGAGCCCTGACGTGGTTGGGTCAAGCAGCACGGGTTTGCCCCGGACTTCCACTGACACGGGAATCTCCATCAACGAGGGTACCCCCATGCACCCCAGCCGTAGCGTTTCCTCGTAGCGCCCGGGGAGGTTGGCCATCAGTGAAGCGAACAGCATCACGGATTGGTGCGGGCCAATCTCTGAGGTGGGTACCAGTGCCGTGGTGGCCGCACCAGCGCGTCGCAGCGTAGCCACGCAACCGCGCCCGTCCAGCAGGAGCTGCTGCGCGCTCGCGAAGGCGGCACTGCGGGTGCGGTCGCGCTCTTCCAGACCGTTGACAGCGGTTGTCCAGAATCGCGGTTGACGCGTTGCGGTCCATTCCTGAACCAAGGAAGCCTCCGCCTGCGCGGTGGTTACGAGGGTGCTGCCGTGGGGTGGGTTCGCCGCACCGGTCGCTCGTCCCGAGGTGGTCAGAGCAGCCGAACGGACGCTCCGCGCGCTGCGGAGGCTGCCACGGCGGGACCGGTTGCGCGTCAGGGTCATGGCACCGCCCGCCCCCGTTCCCATCAGCGACGCAGGCATCGTCGTGATGATGGGCAAAGGGGCGTAGGTTAGCGCCATCATCGCGCAGCTGCTGAGGCAACCGGAGTGGTTCATGATGCGCACCGCCACCTCCTGCAGGCACACGGGAGAGTCATCTGGGAGCACCAACTGCAACGTGCGGGTGGAGCAGTATGGGCGGAGCGAGTAGGGCGAGGGCAAGAGGCCACCACGGCCACGCGCATGGGAAGGACACGTCACCATCTCAGTCGCACTGGACGGAGCAGGTGCCATGACGCTGGCGGGAGCTGTCTTGCGGTTGGCGCCTAGCCTGGAAGCTTGACCGCCATGGCCTGCAGAGGCACCTGTGTCCATGCTGGCGAAGGTATCTGCCACAAGATTCTCCAAGAGAGTGCGGATGTAGTCCGCCATGGGCATGTCGGCCTCTGTCTCGAAGAGTTCAAGCGCTCCTGTTTCCCCTTCGCGGTGAACACCGCCTGTTGACGCGTACTTTGCCGCCAGCAGGTCGACCGAAAGCGCCAGGCGTTCGACACGGTCGCAGCACAGCTCCAGCAGCAGCACTTGCCCAGCTCCCGTTGCCCCGGTTGCAGACCGTTTCTTGCGCTTGGAGCGAATGCCGAGCAGCACACGATATGCGTCCATGTTGGCCTTATCCTCGCTGTCGGCGCCTGCATTGGACTGTGTGCCGTCTGCTGAGGACCGCAGGAGCTTCCTCGGCTCCGCGGTCATGGCCGTGAAGCGCGCTCGCACCTTGACGGCGCAATGCTTCTGGCCTGCCCGCAAGGTCTGTGTGCCGACGGGGAGGTCAAGTTCCACGCACGGGTTCGGGGCGGCCGCGGCGGCCACCTCCACCGTGAAGGGCATGTCCAGCGCACTCAGGTTGGTCAGGAAAAAGCAACCCTCTTGCCAGACACCCTCCGGCACCGAGCCAAAGTTAACTATCGCGGCGTCCAGCATCATGGTGGGTTTCTGGATGGTGGCGCGCGTCTCAAGGGCAATGGTCGCACCGCCGCGGACGGCAAGCTCAAAGTAGGTCTGGGCATCCTCCATCGAGGCCGCCTTGCGGTACACCGTTACCTCGACAGAGTCCCCACTCGACAGACGGAAGGACGGCGGAATAAAGACAAACCGAGGCGGCTCCCGCATCAAGGGATCGTGCAGATCAAACACTACTGGCACGGGGTTGTCGTTGGTCACCGTAAAGGACGCCTCTGCCTCACTGCCGAACTCAATCAAGCCAAAGTCAAGAAGCTCCGTGCTGACGTGCACCGTCGGACCAACGCCGCGCACGTGCACTTGGCACACCCGCTGAGAACGACGCGCTACGACATGGCCGGCACCTTCTCCTCCGTCTGCAACGATGGGATAGCGAATGCCGCGATCCAGCTCCGGGACAAAGAGTCCAATGGCGCCCGTGTGCACGCCGGGGGAGGTGACCGTGAAGTTCAGCTTTACCGTCACGCTACCCATGGCCGGAATGGTGCCCATCTTGGGAAGGCAGAACAGCTCCACCTCAGCAGGCGGGTCCTGAGCTGCACGCTTGCCAGGCTTCCGCATTCTCTGCTTTTCCATTGCACGCCACGCCTCGGAGCCGGGGAGCAGCACGCCGCTGAATGCGTCTTCCGTGGGGTCCCAGAGAAAATGAAGGTCGCACGGGGATGGGTTGCGCAGCACCACCTCGCGGATGTATGGCAGCCCTGTGAGACACTCCACCGCCTCCTCCAGAACCGGAGGCATGATCTCGAGCCGAGGGGCGATGGGTTTTGCAAAGAGAAAGAAACCAGTCACGAAGGTCGCCTCGCGGTTACTAGCGCTGGTGGACTCGTTCTGCGGCTGTTGAAAGCATGTCTTGAAGACGGCGTAAGGGTCGGCCAGAACGTCCTCTCCGCCATGCGGGAAGGCCCCGGGCATCGCAAACTCTTCCAGGGCGGCGTATGCAGAGGGCAGGCGTTTATTCTTGCGCAGGAGTTCAAGGATGACAGGATCAGGGGCACGGGTTTGTGCGTCTTCTTGCCGGCCATGCGCTTGCTTCCAGGCCGCGGCATCTGGCAGCCCCACCAGGAACAGATTCAACGAAGAAAGGATGGGAGCCGCTGTGTGAGGAATCACGCGAACATGAAAGGTGGTCGTGGCACCGTTGCCGGGCAGCACGCCCACCGACGGATCAATGTCAAGAGAAGGGATGCCAGCGACGAGGTCCTCCTCGCTCGCGGTACTGCCAGCGGTGCTCCCAAGGTCATCGTACCCCGCAATCGCCTCGAGGTCCCAGTAGTACGGCAGTGGAACCGCACTGTGATTGACCACGACAACAGGAATCGACACAGGCATTTCAGGGGTTGTGTTGTGCGCAATGTACTTGGCGACGGCTCGCTCCACCAACGCCGCGAGGTCCTCTGGCTCGGTGGTGAGCGGGGCGAGGACCTGGTCTCCAATCTGCTGGATCCCTACGCGAGGGACGACTCCGAGACCCATAAGCGGAAACGTATGCGTGGCGAGCACTCTCCCCTCTCCATCCCTGTCGTCCGCCTCACGCACCACAACCGTCATGACCGCTTCGCACAATCCCTCGTCCTCTGGCGCAAATGTAACAATCACATCCATGCCGTCGCCGTGGGACAGCAGCGTCGCACAATCCTTTGCTGGGGAAACGGAAAAGCTTCGCGAGCTGCTTTGGACGCTCACCTGGCACCTGGAGCCCAGGTTGCGGAGCGTGTAGCGCTGCGTTGTTGAAGAAAGCACAAAGGTTGGGGGAAAGTCATTGTTCTCCTGGCTGCCGTACGAGGCGTACGTGGCGCGGAAAAGGGATGTTGTCTTGGTGTCCGTCAGCTCCTTCGCGCGGCGACCCTCTGCGTCCTCGTCGTCCGATCGAGTGAGCCGGAACGTTGGCAGCACCGTTTCACACGTGACGGGGACCTCGTAAAAGGCCCACTGCGCGCCTTCCGCGCTACGGGAGTTGACTTCGCGTGTGACGCCCACCTGCAGCAGAGTCTGGACAAGCGGCTCCGACATGTCCAAAGGTTCAAAGCACACGTCCACCTCCATGTAGCCGCCACAGCTCAAGGACACCGTCTCCACGCTGTAGCTGTTATTGGTTGGGTCGGGAACGCCACCCTCAGCGCCAACGGCGGAGGCGGCGGCCGTCCGGCCCGTGGTGCCAGCAGAACCCGCCACCGGTGCCACCACTGTACATTGAAAGCGCAACCACGGGTGCGATGAGGGCTTGAGCCGGAGCTTGGTAGGGTTGGCGTTGCGGTTGGTAAAACGCACGGTGGCGGTGACGGCGCTCCCAGCGCACGTGTGCAGGGCCAAGGACCTATCCTTGAGGGAGCACTCGATGCCCTTGACAAGCGCTGCCCCTGTGGCCCTGGTCTCTTTCCTGGTTGCTGGGGCAGCAGCAGCAGCCACAGCGGTGGCGTTACGGATGGCAGAGGCGGGTGCCGCCGTGCACGCCTTTTTCTGCGGTGCTGCGCGCTTCTCTGGCTTCATCGCACGGGTGCCGAGACCTGGGAGCTGGGGCAAGGAGGAGGCCAGGCGGTCCGCTTGGGCACTGAGTGCACCATCGGCGGCAAAGTTGGGGTGCGTCGCCGCCGTGACGTCGTCGGCGGAGGGCAGGTAGCTACCCGCCACGCCGCCGGAGTGGATGGGAGGCAGTGATGAGGCCAGTTGCGGCTGCCGCTCGCAGTCGTCGGTGCCGTCCAGGTTCTCCAGCCCGTTGCTGCGGGGATGGCTGCAGCAGAAATCAGGCGGAGACGTGCCAAGTCCTGGGCGGTGAGTCTTCAACTTCTGCTGCTGCTGGGAGAGAGACAGCTGCGTAGCATCTACCGCGGCAATGGTGCTGGCGGCACGTGCCTCAGTCGCACTGGTCTCCTTTTTGCTGGTAACGGACCTGTCAGACGTGTTTCCCTTGGCCGCTCGGCCGCCGCGAGAGGAAGAGGATGTCGAGGTAGCCCCTACAGAAAGCCGTGCTGGTGGCGCTGACGCGTTATTCAAGACGGGCTTGTAGCCGTACTCACGTGAGAGGAAGTCATTGTACTCCTCCGCGAACACCCCAGCGTCAATCACGAAATCACGCGGGGATGGCCCACCTGTGACGTGGCCCAGCTGGTCGCCAGCGTCTTCAGCGGTGGTCGGTCCCACCGGATTCCGTGCGCGGGTGCCGACAATTTCATCCATGGTGAAGGTCTCCAGAGGCTTCGACACAAAGAAGTCGTACTCCAAGTGCTCTCTCTCCCGCACAGGCTCTAGGGAGCGCCTGGTTTCGGCTATAACATGAGCGTACTCGTTCGTCAACTGCCGCCACGGCTCCTTATCACGCAGCAGTTGCATTTCCCGCAGGCGCGTGGCAACCATGTCCGCTCGCTCCTTTGCCAGCGCCGCCTTCTTTTCCGCCATCACCGTCAAGGCCGCCGTCTTGAGGCGCTGTTGCTGCTGGTGTTGCTGCTGCTGCTGTTTCTTTCCTTTGCCATCCTTGGCGCTGGACAGTGCGGAGGTGCCCGAAAGAATGCCGCCGCCGGCAGGGGCCAGAGGAGAGGTGGTGTCCTGGGCGGCAGCACGGAGCGCCAGCGCGGCATCCACTTCGGCCTCTGCGCGTGCTTGGAGCGTGCCCGCGCCCACCTCGTCCTGTGCTTGCTGGCTGCTGATGAGCTTGGCTAGCTCGTCCAACTCGCTTTGAAAGAGGTCAGCGGCTGCGTGTGCCCATGAGGAGAGCAACGGTGCGTCACCCAACTCCATTCCTACTATTCGAAGGATCGAGGGGTAAAAAAGCAAGTCAAGATAAGATGGAGACAAGCGGACGCAGGGCGAACGAAAAGAGAGAAAAAAAAAATGTATTCGTATTCTCCGCTCCCACGTGTTCCAGAGGTATCGCGCAGACGCGTGTTTGTTGTTGTTTTTCCTAGTAAAGAAAGACGGGGAAAAAGACAAAATGATGGGGAAGAACGAACTTTCGCGTCGCTCTTGATGGCACTTTCCTTTCCCAAAGGCACAGAAGAATCACATTGGTTGAGAACAAAGCGTGTTGATCATGACAAAAAGGTGCAGCGGTTTCGTTGGTCTCCAAAAATCTATCCCACGTGGCCCACCGCTCGCGGGGCAGTCGTTTGACATGCACGGATGTGCGGTGTTGCGGTTTGCGTGTTCGCAGTACACCCATCCACAACGCAGCGTCGTGGATAGCACGCGCCTCACCTGAGCTACACAGCCAGGTGAAACTGCATGATGTTGTTTTTTTTTTGCCGTGCATGCATATTGCCTCTTCTCAGAGGATTCCCACTCCCATTTGCTTGAGCTCACCTTTATCTTTTGTCCTTGTCTTTTATGTTGCTGTAAGTCTTGACACAAGTCTATGAGAGAGCAAGGCGAAAGCTGGAAAAGACCCGCGGTGACGAAGGTGCAACGTAGGCTTTCACTGGGACGGTCACGCAAGGGAGAGTACAACACCGCGGCCGCTCCTCACTCGTCTTTTATCCGGACGCAGAGTCCTCCGTGCTTGCTCCACCGCCGCCATTCTCTTCCTCGGCGCCGAAGAAGCGCTCGTGTGCGTCCAGCAGATCGGCAACGGCGATTTGAAAGTCACCAATACAAGACTGCAGCTTCGCCAGCGTCGCCCGCATCTGCTGTTCCGCCTCTGTGAGCTCCTCGGCCTTGGCATCGGTGGCTGTCTCACTGGGGTTTGCCTCTTCTGCAGGGCCGGGGCTGCCGACGTCACTGCTGTCGTCGTCTGCGAGCGACAGGGCCAACAGCTCTGCTTCTGAGCTCATTGCCTCCACCGGTTGGGCCGCCGCCTCAGGCTCCGCCTTCGTCGGCTGTTCGATGCGAAGAAGAGGTTCCAGTCCGCTTTCCACTTCATTCCACGGAACAAAAGCAAAGATGGCATCCATGTGCAGCTCCACCTTGGCACGGGCGTACCGCTCGCAGAGAGCCTCACGTTGAGCAATGACCAGGCCGTCTTCCATTCCTCGGGGTGCACCCTTCACGGCTGCATGCTCCACCCCACCCGAGGTCCCGAGCCCAACGCCAACCAAAAGACGTGACGCGCCCGATGGGGCAGCTGGAAAACTCCCAATGGCTTGCTCAGGACGGCGCAGGGTGCGCACGAGTCGATGGCAGTGGCCGACCATCATGGTGGACCATTCTAGCGCCGCCGTGGCCCGCTCCACATGCTTGGCCGCCAGTGCCGAGCTTTGCAGGACCGCCGCAAAAGGGGACTCCAGGAGTCGCCGCTCACCCGTGCCGGCGGCAGCCTGGGAGAGGGCCACGGCGTTTGTGGTGCAGCTCTTCTCCAGCCCGCGACGCAGGGCACGACCGTGTTGGCGCCGGTTTCGCTCCATCTGTAGTGCCTGGGCTGTGGCGCTGCGGGCTGGTGTCGGCAAGACGCGGAAAACGCTGGGGAAGGCCTCGTACGGCAGCAACCGAATCCGCATCTTCGTAGGCCGCATCCGTCCCTGCAGCGGCGGCACTCCCACCATCTGAGGGCGTGGCAAGCCCAAGCGATCCAGGTACGCATCTAAATCTGGGGCAGCGCAACCTGTGTCGTTGTCATGGGTGTCTGCGGTGCCTCGTTCCTCGTCCTCCTCGGCAGCGAGCTGCGCGTGGCGCTGCAGAGACTGTCCTACATGGTGCAGCACATCTCCCAGACATTCTGCGACAAGTCGTGCCAGGAATGACGCACACATCCACAGCACAAGCGGCTTCACACGCGACTCGGTCTCTTCGTTCACATAGGCGATCCCACTGCCTTCGTCGCCTTCCTCGTGTTCTTGGTCACGGCTGCTGCTGTTGTTGCACCTCGCTGCGTTCTTGCTCTGTTCGGTAGCAGCTGCTGCAACGGCATCTGCGCTAGAAAGCATGTGAGACACGAGGCCCCGCATCGTCTTGTCATCCAACCCGAGGGTGTGGTGAAAGAACAGGTACTTGCTCGCGTACCTTGCGTTGCTCGCTGCGTTGGGGAGGCCCTCGGGAAGCCTCGAAGGCCCCGTCGTTTCCAGCGTTAACGAAAGAAGGTCGAACCAATCGAGGTAGTACTGGTGGTTCAGCAACCGTTGGCTGTGCTCAGGTAGCCGAGCCCACACCTTCGCCGCGAAAGACGGCGCGGCATCGCGAACGTAGCGCCCCAGCAAGTCCTGCGTTAACGTGGCGTTTTCGTAAAGGGGAATGCCGACGGGCCGGTGCTGCTCTCGGGCATCGCCAAGGTCATCCGCGCTGCTGGAGAGAAGCGGTGCGGGTGAGGCAAGCACCTCGCCTAAAGCATTGGCCGTCGAGCTTCCCGACACCGCCATAGGGATCGTGGGAAGCCCGCGGGCCAGGGCCAGCCGCCGCACACACCTCAGGGCCTCGAGGCACTCCGTCATTTCGTAGCTGTTATAGTGCTCCGCCAGGGCGATCAAGAGCGCTACATCGAGCGCAGGATCCTCCATTTCCGTGGTTGCCGCAGACTTTAACAGGAGAAACGCCGAACGCGGTGGCAAACCAACCACAGAGGAGGCCATCACAGCCCGACGCAGCCGCATCACCTCCGCGACGCTCTCTGGCGCGCGATTCTCCGCCTTCCACCGCAGAGTTAGGTGCGGCTCATTTGTGCTGGAAAGCAGGGGTCCCTGCACCACGTCCGTCACAATCGATGGCACCGTATCCACGCCTGTGAAGCCCCATCTGGGCCGGCGGAAGGTAGCCTTTGGGTGGCCCGTGCCCGGTCGCATGAGTTTGCCGATGTGGATGCGAGTGCCGTCTACGACAACATACTCGTCCTCCCGATCACCGCCCTGTGCGGCCTCCTCGCGCTGCTTCGCCTTGGCCTCGAATTCGGGAGAGTACGGCGCGCAGTGCTCTGTGACAGCGTAGAGGCTCTCCGGTACCTGGCTCGTTGCCAGAACGCCGTCCTCGCGATCCCACTGGAAGCGAAGCTCAATCAACCGCTCAAGGGCGGAATCCAAGTCATCCTCGCCAAAGGCCTCCAGGGGGGTTTCGAGGGCGTCCTGTCGCCGGTGGCGTGTGCGCACGCCGGCTGCGCGTACCGCCCACGGCGCGCCCCAGCTTGCCTCTGCGTCCGTCATCAACCGCGTGGCGTCTCTCGCAGACAAGATGCCCCGTTTCCCCACGGCAGGCGGCGCGTGCATGGCGCAGCGGAACTGATCGCGAAAGAGTAAGTCAAAGGGCCGCTTTCCTTTCTTGAGGTTTTTCCGGCTCTGGCTCTGGCGCAAGGTAACGCCGGCGTCGAGCAGCTGCCCCGAGGTGAGGCCTGGGGTCATCCATGTGCGCCGGAAGGAAATACGGCCGCCCTTACCCCCTCCTCTTGCCTTGTGCACTACCAGCGTACTACGCATGTGGCACCACTGCCTCCCTCCCTATCGCAAGAGTCGAAGAAAAGATGCCTCTGTGACGACGGTTCTGGATCAGCACAAACACACACGCACACACACACACCGTGTATTGTAATGTATGTAGAGTGGTGTGAGTGGGCAAGCGAGAAAAAAAAAGGCCTTGTATAGTGCTAGATGTCTATGTGGATGTATCAAGGTAATGTATGCTGTGCTCTATATTTTGGCACCTCGTTCAGCTGTTCTTCAGTTTTCCTTCTTACGTGCTGCGACGCCCGGTGAGAAAAAAAAAATAGAAAAGGAGGCAGAGAAGAGAGAGAGAGATGGATGGTTGGCTGGAAAGATGTGTGAGAAAGAAAAAGAAAAACTAGATGAAGTCAGCGCGTACTCACGCAGACTTCGTTTACCCTGTGGACATGACGTTTTGGCCTTTTTCTGCTACTTCAGCGGTGCGCTTGAGTCATGTTCAGCGAGCCAGGAAGGCAAGCCATGCGCAGCTACCGTGCCGCCATCTCAGCAACGACGCATTCCATGCAAGGTAGCCCTGCGTAAGCACTGGACTTCCTCAGATGTTTGCCTTCCATGATTCAAAGGGCTTGTCACGAAAGCAAGACTGCGTGTCAAGTGCATCTCTGTTGTTTTTTAAACGTTGGTTGTTTTTCTTGCTCTCTTTTACGAGTAGTTGCCCTTGTTTGTGGGACCATACGCGGGGTGTTCATCCTTCCAATCATCCCACGCGGCGTCCTTCTTGCGTTTCCGCTCCTCAATGCCGTCCGGTCCAATTCGGGCGTCCTCCTCTGCCTGCTCCTGTTGCATGCGCTGGGCCTCCGTCATTTGACGCTGCACCTCCGCCATCTCCTTCTGCGCGAACGCCTCGAGCGTCATGGTGGGTGGGTTGCGATCCACCTGGAGGGTGTCCTGAACGTTTTGCCTGAAGTTCTGCTGCGCTGCCACCGCTGCCAACAGCTCGCTCTGCGTCATGCCGCCGCCGCGTTGAACATCCTCGGCACTCAGCTGCTGGGGTTTGTCCAGGGTTCCGGAGACCATCATGCCACCGGGTAGAATGGTGTAGGTGTGCTTTCCCAGAGAGAGCTCACCCTTGCGCACGGCATCGAGGGTGCGCTGGTACTCGGCAGAGATTTGTGCGCGCTGCTCTGGGGCAACGGCCTGCAGCATGGCCAGCTCGCGGGAGGACAACTGCATTTGATGGCAGGCATCGTAGAAGGCCCATTTAAGCCGGGCCGCCGCGCGCTCGCGCAGGGCCTCCTCCTCTTCGCCGCCGCCTTCCTCCAGTGCCTCGCCGGACTCGTCCATGAGCTCCCGCATGCGGCGACGCTTGGCGCGCATGTACTGTACCTTGCCCTCGGCCTCGCGCCACTTCTGCTCCAGCTCGTTCCGTGTCCGCGCGAGCTCAATGCGCTGCGTGCGGGCATCCGGGCGGTACACCGAGTATGCCGCAATGCTCTTCTCGTCCGCGACGCCAATGTTCTCCATCCATTCAAAGTACCGCGTGAACCACTCGTGCGAGCGTGCCAGACACTCCTGCCGAGACAAGCTCGCGAGACTCTCTTCCTGCGCCGACTTGAGGCCCTCCTCCATCGTCAGCTCTGTTGCTGCCCCAGATGCGGACGAAGACCCCTTGATGTCGCGCCCGTGGTCCAGCATGCGTGCGTCCACGACGTCGCCCCCACGGCCACTGGTGGCCGCCCCCACCGGTGCACCCGTTTGTGCGCGCTGGTAAAGGTCTGCAATGACGTACGGCGTCCACAGCATCTCCAGTGCCGTCGTGCTGTAGTCGTCCAGCTCGTCATTGACGGAGAAGGTGCCGAGCGCCCCTAGCTGTCGCCACAGCTGCTCAAACTCTGCAATGAGGTGTCGCACAAGCCTCCCCAGGGATGCGTTGGTGCTCTCGCGCTCTCCGCGAACCACCTCGCTCGTGTACGTGTCCGTCAGCTGGTTGAAGTACCCCTTGACGGTAGTAGAGCCGTCGTTGGAGAGCTTCGTTGTTGACATGGCAAGTCTTTTTTAGAGTCCGTCTCCTCGTATATATGTTTCTTGTGCAGTCAGCACAGGGAATATAGAAGCGAAATAGAATATTGGTGGGAAACCAAGGTAAATAGGTGCGTGAGGTTTTATCTCAGGTTTGTTGTCCTTGCTGCTTTGCGTGACTCACCTTGCCTCGTTGCGAGTGAAGAAAATCCTTTTCTCCGGTGAGTAAATGTACTGTATGACGTCAGACGAGACTATTGAAACGGTTTCCTTTCGCAGTTGGGTGCTGCTCCTCACACGCGCATGACACAGACCAAAAAAAAAAAAAATGAGGAGAGTGGAGGCACATGAATAGGTGGTTTGATATCAAAGAAGATCGGCGTAGACGGCGAAGAAGTTTGCTGCGCTCACCCTTCTCCCCAGTAGTTTCTTGTTGGTGATGTTATTTTTGCGAATGTGCATATGCTTTTCTTATTCTTTTTTTTTGTGTGTGTGTGCGTGGGTGCGTATGTGTGGATTGCTAACAATCATGCAGAGGTCATCGCATCGAAGTACCACAAAAGGCAACGCGCCGGCGACGACAGCAAGCCCTACAGAGACCCCGTCCGCACGGAGTAACGTTTCTTCCTCACCAAAACGTGAACCGCGCGGACGGCACGGAGGGAGAAAAGCAAGTGAAGGGATGGTGGTGGGGCGTCGAGTGGTCGGACTCATCCTGTGTACCTCGGCCCTGGGGATTTGGTGTGGTTGTGCCGGAACGCATACTCAAAGGACGGATGATCAAGGAACACCTGGTGCCGGTAGTCCTGCATCGGTGAGGTGCGCTTCTTCTTTGTCTTGGCCCCACCCATGGCCTCGCTGCTGCCACTCTGCTCCGCGGCCTCCCTGGCGTCCTCGGCAAGGTCCTCCTCTGTGATACCGGTTCCCGGTCGGGCCCGCTCCCGCTGCCGCGGGTCGCGCCACATGGCCTGCTGCTCCTCCGTTTGCATAAAGTCCTCTGGAGACAGCCGAGATGCCTTTTCTGCGAAGCGCGCAGTCCATAAATCAGCCGCCTCGCGGTCGCGCGAAAGTAAAGCGCACCGCCTCATGGCGGAGCACAAGTTCACGCGCATGGCTGTCCGCGTCGGGGTGTTGACTGGGGTGGTCCTATCATTCAGCTCTGTCCACAGCTCCTCGCCCTGGTCAAGGGCCTCCTGCCGCTCCTCCGCGCGGTGACTTCGCGAGAGCTCAATCGCGAGGCGGCTTTCGGTGTCTAGGGTGGTCATGCGAGGAGCTCCAAGTGCCACCTGCTGCCGCAGCCGATGGCGCAACTGCGTTACAGACGCATGTTCGTCTAGTGGGTTAAGCAAGACAGCTGTTGGGCGCAAAAAGCCAGAACCACCACCACGACTCACGGCACCAGCAAGGTAACGAAAGGAGCACCGCATGGAAACGGTTTGTACTACGCTAACGACTGCTATGATGGCTAATTCCGTCTTTATTGCCACTTCCACAGCAATCCGTAAGGATGTTTTCTTGTTGGTGTTAGTTTTTGTTTGTTTGTTTGTTGTTGTTTTTGATATGCTACGGCAGCTAAATAAAAAGATAACGATGGAGGTGAGATAGGTTGGGAGACGTTCTCGCTAGAAAGTTGGTTCTTCCTCTCACCAGCCATCAAACCTGACACGTGGAAAGCCGTTAATGTCACGAAACAAAGCCACTGCTCGCATGCGAACCTTTGAAAGCGAGAAGGGAGGCGCTCCTCCGTCTATGTGCCTTCGCGTTTCCTCGTGTGTATTCAGAGGAGCAACTGTGTGGATATTGATCGGTTTTACTCGTCAAATGAATGTACGGAGCGTGTGACAACGCAATGAAAATCATCTCGTTGTCGCATTAAACGGTTGGTATATTACAGAAAACAGAGTGGCGTGAAATCGTTGTACAAGGAAGGTCAACACCGCCCCTTTCGCAGCTACGCCTCTGGTGATGCCCAATCACCATCTTCATCGCCAAACTCACGGTCATTTACCTCTGCCTCGTCGGCCACCTGCAGCGTGTCATCGATCAAGGAGCACAGGTTGCCCACATAGGCCGTCTCCTGGATGTCCATGGGCCGGAACGTCACCAGGTTGTAGTCATCCAGGATGGAGCTCACTTGCCGGCTCATGGCCCGCCATTTGGGTGGCAGGCGGTGGAGGTCTAGATGGTCAAAGTCGCACATGCAAAAATGCTCGAGGGCTTCTTCCTTGAATTCGTCGCTGAGCAAGTCGCACTTGGTCAAGACGTTGATAAAAGGACAATCGAAGCACACCATGCTGGAGAGGGAAAACAGACAGCCCGAGATAAACTTGCCGCTATCTGCTGTTGTCGCCAGGGCGTCGAGAAGGTAGAGGACCGTTGTGTTGTAGCCCTCCCGTTGCATGAGGTTGACAAACGCGGGGACGGCGGGTTGGTTCGACAGCACTTCAACCTGCCCAGGCATGTCCACAATGATGAAGTCTTCCGCGTAGTCACCCAGTTGCTCCCGCACCCATCCGCTACCCGAGGTCACTAGGTATTCCATGCAAAAGACAAGCCCCCCATTCGGTCCCAGACCCTTCGCCTCCATAGCGTCCTCCAGCGAGATCAGCTCACGCACATCGACGGAGGGTTCATAGGGCAGCTCCTCAGCGGCCGGATCGCAGTTCATGATGTGCGTGGACCGACCCTTGGTCGCGTAATGCTCCGCGAGCACCGTGCAGAGCGTGCTCTTGCCGCAGCCAGCGGGCCCAATGACGACAACAGCGTATTTGCCCATGGGCTAGCCCGATACCAGAAGGGGAACAAGCTTTTTTCTCTCGTAGAGCCGTCGCGAGGAGCCGCGCTGTCCCTTGGTTCGCTGTACGTAGCAACGGGAGTGAAGGTGAAAAACAGGGTAAGACGGAGAACGGTAAAGGTGTTTGCGCCAGCTATATGTGGCTAAATCTATCCTTGGGCTATGCGTCAAACAAGCGAACCGTGGAGGCCAATAACGCGCGTGCGAAATCAAAGGAAACAGTGAGAAGTGGGCATGAATGTCCTCCGACGCTTTCTGCTTTGCTCACCGGCTGTGTGACGCTCGGCTCCGGCGCCGGTATGAAAACCATACGAGAAAACGACGCAAGCAAGATGGCTCCTCTTCCATGTTGTCCAATCGCGCACTGCATCATGGGTTTCCTTTCACGTCAATATGATTCTTTGTCTCTTTGTTTGTTTTTTAAAGCTTATTCTGAATGTAGCGCCTCCCATTCGGTGCGTTCGTTCACACCTTTACGGGAGGCTCTCACCACGGGTGAGACATTTCTTTGCCGTGACAAGGAATGGCAATGGGAAACGGAATATCAGACAAGTGCGCTTCCTCCCTCCATGAAATACTCCAACGCTACGCCGTGCGACGGCGCAGCTCGCGAGCCATTTCATCTTCACTCGCCAGTCCGTAGCTCTCGCGCTCGCGC
>JASAOC010002007.1:0-41346 GCA_030849835.1 Herpetomonas samuelpessoai
GTACCACCTCCACCATCCACGGCATCGTCATTGACTACAGCTAAACGGAAATCCAGGTCCGAACAGGTTCTGTGTGCCTGAGGCGCGCTGAGGGGCCTCCGAATGTGGAAAGCTGTCTTGAACTCAGCTGTCGAATGCTCAGAATAAGTCGAAGCTCGAGTGGCCGTACCAGCTCACCGGTCCATGAAGCTTCTCTCGAGGGTTTCACCGATTTGAGTTGTCCTTCCAGCTTCTCGATCCATCTTACATTCGAAGACTCTTAGGGCCAGTGCGCTGGATGAGCGATAACGTCGTATCTCACCTCTCTTTTTTCACACACACCGCGGTCAGCGGAGCCGCACCCCCCCCCCCATCTTCTCTTTTTACTCTCTATCTTTCCTCGTGCGTTATGTGATAACGACGATATCCCTACGTGAAGAAAACGTTCTTTCTGTCCAAAACTTCTGCAAGCGCATATTTTTGTCTCATTTGTCTCTTTCTTTTCCCCTTGTTCTCTCTCCCTACGCGGACTACTGCGGATGCTGGGGGACTTCCTCGATAGCCCGCCGTGCGCACACTGCTGCCATGGGTGAAGGTATTGTCCGTAAAGCTGCCCCCTCCCACAACAGCGCGTCAGACGGTGCATCAAGAAGTGTCTTTCCATGTGTGTACCCTTGTCACACCCTCACCCCTCACCAGTACTCGCTGGGTCATTGCTTTGTCCGTACACGTCTTCATGTGCCGATGTGCACCAATTCTGTTCGGAAACTGCACACTGTCAGGACGTCACGTGGGACCCCTTCTTCTGACAGATCCCTGTGATCCGCGAGAAGAAGGAAAATCAGCGATCCTATTTATTTTTATAAACCCCTGATTCACGGTCACTTTCGGCGTACTTTAAGACACGGATGCTTTCCAGAAACCCACATGAGTGGAGCGCTCGCGAGACGGATCCTCTGTTGGGATAGGTAGTGCACGTCCGCGCTCGCGCTGTGTGGTATATACGGTACTCGTTGTGATCCGTTGCCGCTCATATGGGGCAACTCCTCTCTTTGTTTGGACACCCACCCAAGTAAGCGGGAACACCTCTCGACCCTCAGCAAAACCTTTCCTGGCTTGTCTCATCACCCACGCAGCACGAGTCCATGTCAGGCTTCACGTTTGCTTTCACAACAATGCTGACATGTCAGACATTCGAAATCAGAACGTTTTTTTTCCCCCATTGTAAAACTTCCTTTTCCTTTTTTGTTCGAATAACCAAAACTTTGATCTCTTTCTTTTTTTGTTCTCCGTTTTCTGTGCTGTTAAGCTCAACAGATTGTTCAACCTCGTCGACGATAGTGCGGACGCTTTCCATGCCCCACACTCGTCCATTCAAACGCCTACCTTTTCTCTTCCCTTTCCTTTTAGGCTTGACTCTGGTCTTTTTTTTTCTTTTTTTTTTTTTGTTCCGAGTCCACTCGTATCTCCTATATTCTGCGGGAGCTCGCAATCCCTTTCTTGAGGCACAGCTTTCCTGGTACACAGACAAAAGAATTCCTTTTGCTCTGACCCTTCACGCCTCCCGCCCTGTTTCCATCCTTCGTTTCACATCCTTCTCGTTTTTGGCATTTCTCCCTCGGTAAAATCAAGCGAGAAAATCCTCTTCTCTCTTTCTCTCACGTTCTTTTGTTTTCAGCCAGAGATTTGTCAAAGCAAACAAATGTATACAGAAATGAAATTCTTGTGAAGTGAACGTTCCACCGGCAGAACTTTCAAATGTGTTCTTCACACTGGCGGACTTGGTCGCCGCAGCTGGGGACCCTCCCTTCGGACACGTGGGAACTCTACGGATGTACGTGAGCGGACGGCTAGAAGTCGTGTGACACTGAATGGGTGTGACGGCTACGGCTACCATTGTCTGCACATCTCCGCACGGATGGAGGATTTCCCCTGCAATGCAAGCGAACCCCCACGTGCTTGTGCAGAGCGTAGAAGTAGCGAGAGAGTCGTATCCATTCGGAGGAATCCTCGCCTTCGTATGGGGAGACCCCTCCCCCTCCCTCTTCGCGCTGCCTGTCCTCGAGAGCATTTCCATCCTACCTCTCTGTCTCTCCCTCCTTTACGAACCTCTTCACACCGGATCCAGGTCAAGTGTACGGTGGTAGTTGCGAAGACTTCTTGTAACTTCCTTTTGTATTTTCTCTCTCATTAGTTCTATCATCTTTTTCATAAATCACACCGTTAACCAGACGTTTAAACCCCACTTTGTAACTCGTATAAATTCAACTAGTATTTATTTTCACTCTCGTTTTCGTACACCTTTCCGTTGCTCTCCTGCTTCGCTGCGTTCCTTCATTCCCCAAAACGGTGCATTGACATGCCTCCGAAACGCTCCGCACACCCGAGCGCCGGCAGCAGAGGCGGCCGGCGGCCGACGGACCGTCGCGCCGGCGCCGCGTCGGATCGTTCGGCCAAGAAGGCCCCTGCACAGGGCGGCGGCCACCGTGACGGAAAGGCAGCCAAGAGCAACGCGTCCCCACTGCAGCTGAAGAAGGCAAAGGCTAAGTTTCACCAGGAAAAGTTCAGGCGTGAGCGCCAAGAGAACGGTCATGTAGGCGGCCGCGGCGGACGCGGTGGTGGTGCTGGTGGCCGGGGTCGCGGTGGTGCTGAAGGGATCCGCGGCCGTGGTGGCAGCGGTCCTGGCCGCTCTCACCGCACCGCCGATGTCGACATTCATTTGGCGTCAAAAGTGTCGCACGACCTGCGCGAGGACATTGCCAAATTCAAGTCCCGCAGCAGCAACACAGAATTGTTTGACGCCCACCTGAACGAGGTGTTCAAGTTTGTCTCCCCAAGCTTCATTCAGCAGCACCTCCCCGACGACGTGGAGGCGTACAAGACCTACCTTTCCAAGTTCCAGCGAGGCGCCAAGAGCGATGTGGCCGCCTTCGCGCTGTGGTACGAGTGGGCCAGCTACGAGGCGACCAAGGGCAAGTCGTTTGCCAACAAGAAGGGCACGGCCTCAGCGGAGGAGACCGACGAACACGAGGAGGCAGCTGACAGCAAGACGGGGGCGGAGAAGGGAAGCGGCGACAGCAAAGAAGCCAAGGAGCGGAAAAAGAGTAAGTCGCGGGAGGTGATGGCGCAGACGCTCAAGGAGCGCGAACACGTGCGGGCGCTTCTGCAGATGTGCCTCCGCCACAACGCTGGTCGCCGCAAAGAAGGCCAGCACGCCCTCATCAACCACCTCAAGACGAAACTCGTCGATGCGGACGGCAGCTCGCTGGAGCACCTACGCGCGACAGCGCACCATTCGGTCATCTACGCCCTTTCTCGTCTTGTCTTGGGCATGGCGACTGAGGACATGGCTATGATCGTACTGCATTGCCACGCGCTGTACCTTGTGCTGTGTCACACATCGGTGTCCACAGCAGCCATGCTCTCGATCATTGATGAGGAGCTGTCCATGTCGGCGCGCATGACGGCGGCGAAGTTGCGTCTCGACGCGAAACGCTCCAGCGCCAACAAAGAGGAACACGACGAGGACGCTGACGTCGAGGACATTGTCGATCCTGACGACATCAACGACCCCACCAAGGGTGAGCGCAATCAACGCCTCACGGCGGCCGTCTTTGCTCTTGCCGCCACGGTTGCCGCAGGCAAGTCAGGCAAATCCTACACCTCATCCGATGCCTCGCGGATTTCCACCTATCTTAGCTTCTGCTACGTGCAACAAAAAGCCACACGTATCCTTTCCGCGAACGCCCTCTTTCTCAATGCCACGGCGCACCCTGAGCTCCTGTCGGATGAGGAAACCATGACGTGGGCCACGTTCGCCTTCTTCTACTACCCCAAGATGGAGTACTACCGCCCAGAGGCGATTCAGTTCCTCATCCGACTCATGACATCTGAGACGAAGGATGAGATGGCCCAGAATTGCCTGCCTGCTACTGTCGTCAAGTACATGTCGGCAGACCCTTTGGAACCGTCGACTCTGGAGCAGCTCGTCAACGCGCTTTTCCGCAAGGAGCAGGTGACCATGGCGCACCCCATGGTGCATCCTGTCTGGGAGGACTTCTTCTCCCTCATTTTGCAACGTTGCGCCATGGGTGAGTCCCTCAAGGAGCATCTCAGCACTTTTGTCCACAGCGTTATTGCACCCTACCGCCGTGGTAACGCCGACGTGCCCCGTCGCACGCTGTTCCAAAACCTCGTCACCCGCCTCGGTCAAATCGCAGTCCAGAGCGAAGACTCTGAGGAGCGACGAGAGCTCCTGCACATGGCGAGCAAGAACGCCGGATATGGTGCACGGACCTCGGCCAAGCCAACGCCGCTGCCAGAGCTCGCGCGACTCTCGGTGGACGCTCTCACCACGAAGGTGGGTGACCTCATCCAGCAGTACCAGCACACCAACGATCGCGATCCCGCGGCACACACCAACCGCACATGGGTGCTCCGCGAGCTGCGTAACTGCCTCTACGTACCATCCCCTTCGGGCATGATAGCGTGTCCGTACGTGGACACGGCAGTGATGGCTCTGCTCGAGCACGGCTTCTTCCCTAAGGGGCACTCCACCGATGACATTAGCAAGAACCGCTGTATTTACCTCTTCGCCGAGGTCTTCTCCTTCACGTACGAGGCGGCCAAAGCGCGTCCCAAGTCAACGGTGGAAGGGCTCTCCATTATCGCGGCCTACCTGGATGCTGAGGGCCGTGGCAACACACGTTTCCGCACGGCGCTCTCCCACAAAAAGTTCCTCAAGGCGCGTAACCGCATCGTTGAGGCGCTGGAGAAGAAGGACGAGCGCAGCGTCCTCTTCTACGAGTTCCGCGACATGGAAATCCTTCTCACCCTCCTGTTCCTCGTTCTCAGCGTGGACGACCCCAGCAACAGCGATGCGGCCGCGTTCGCCGCGAGCGTGGTGCCAGATTTAGTGCAGTTCTGCATCTCCGGAAGCCTGGAGTCATTGGATCTCTTCTTTGATGTCCTGATGGCGCTCATCATGCGCACCAGCTCGCCTCTCCAGGTGATGCCTCTCATGACGTGCGTTCGCCGCATCGCTACGGGCTTTGCTCTCAAGTTTGCTCCCCACATCAAGAGCAAGTTCACTCTGGATATCATTCTGTCGCCACTCCGTGAGGCGTACAACACGGACAGCAGGGAGCTGGCTCGACTTCGGAAACTCAAGGAGAGCGAGGCTGCCGGAGAGGATGCGGAGGAGGACGACAGTGACGCCGATGCGGACGGTGAAGACGCTCCTGAAAGTGAGGCGGAATCCGCTTCGGATGACGAGGGAGAGGAGGAGGGCTCCCACGGCGACTCTGACGGGGTCTCTGACACCGCGTCGTCTAGCGACGACAACACTTCCACAGATGCCGACACAGATGCTGACGAGCCCGCCGGCGAAGCTGATGCCAGCGACGCGAGCGAGGAAGACACTGACACCGCTGAGGAGGACGAAGAAGAGGATGCCGACGAGGACGCCCTCTCTGTCGAGGAGGAGGAGGCGCCGACGCAGCAGTTCGTGGAGGCCCTCAAAGGGATGGTGGGCGGTGCTGACCTCGAGCAGGCGTACCCGGTCGACACGGCGAACAAGGAGAAGAGCGACGTCACACGTGCCATTCACTTAGCTGCCCGCATCGGCGTGGCCCTGACAACACCGCTGGTGGTGAATGTGTATCAGGTGTTGCTCGCCGTTGCGCGTGAGACGGTCAAATCCTCCGACGACGTGGTCTTTAACGCCGCCATGTCCGCCTTGGAGATGCTCTTCCTTAGCAAGAATCGTTATTTTGGCCAGTTTGTCGCCGCCACCGACCTCTTCCAGCTTCTCGGGGATATCCAGAGTTACAGCCGCAAGCTGGAACGCACGCTTTTCGCCAAGGAAGCTGTGACCGCTAAGGCGGCGTCTCTCGCCCGTCGTCGGTTCCAAAAGCTCAAGGCCACCGCTGTGCGCGTGGTGCACTTCATCGCCATGCTGGCCTACAAGAACCACGCCGGTGAGGAGGTTCGGATCACCATTGGGGAGTTCTACAAATCGATCTTCTGTGACCGAGGGTGGGATATGAAGCGTCTTCTTCCCGGCCTCAAGAAGGACCTCTACCATTACCGACAGGGCTTTGCCTGGGCGCTTCTCCCTGCTGTCTTTGAAAAATTCAATGATGTCGCGGAGGTGGTGGGCGCCCAGCGCGTGCGCGTCTTCACGGGCTGCTGCACCATGATTGAGTCCATGATGAGCCGCCTTTCGGGGCTTCCTGCCGAACTGAAGGCGTCTGCAAGTCGGGCAATTCGTGAGTTTCTGCAATCCCTCTCCGTCGAACAGGTCTACAACATGAAGCACACCCTGCCACACACGTTTCTGCACGCCATCAAGATGGTGGTGCAGTACAACAGCCGCGTGCACCTTGACACGACGTGGGTTGCAGAGGAGGTCGTCGCCAAGGCTATCGATGACGATAACATCCAGCTGTCTGGCGCGTCGGTGAGGCTGCTCGCCTCGCTGGAGCGCATGCTGAACCTGACGCCGCGTGCCCGCGAGACCAAACCACCTGTTCCGGTCAAGGTCCTCTTTCAGCAGTTTGAGAAGGTCGGGGCGAAGGAAAAAGGAGAGTTCTACCGCAAGAATAAACGTGCCCGTGAGAAGGTGGTGAGGGCGCTCCTGGCGTACCGCAACGACGACCCTACCGACGAGGAACGTGCCGCCCGCCGCCGGCGCCGTGAGGAGCTCAAGGTCGAGGACCGTCTGCAGCGCCAGGTGATGAGGGAGTCGCGCACCAAGACGCTTACTAAGGAGGAGCGGGAGGAGAAGCGCAAGAAGATCCTCATGGCTAAACAGGAGCGCATCGCCAAGAACCGCGAGCGGAAGCGCCGTCTTCACGAGGCACGTCAGCGCTCGTTTGATCGCTGGCGCCAGGCGAAACTGGCGGCCGCTGCCTCTGCCGCAGAGTCTGCTGATGTGGATAGCGACGCGGATGAGTGAGCGAACGCACCGACAGCCACTTCCTCAACCGCGGGGCCATTGTTATGTGCAGGATGGGAGGAAGATGCTTAGCTGTAGTGCTGTACACGCACGGGTTTCTGGACTCTCTCAATTTCTTTTTTTTCTAAGTTAATCTACATAACCGTCGAATAATCCTTCCTGGACCGAAAACAACAGAAAACAGAGAACTAGGAAAGTACCTAAATCTCTTGTGAGAAACCTGTACATGCGAACATGTGAACTTGTTTGCTTGTTTGTCTATCTTGTTCTCTCTCTCTCTATCGCACGACTGAGTTTCACGCGATACACCTCGCAAACATTTGCGTGGGCACCGAGTGAGGAGACCAGACAGAGCAAGCATCATGGTGTGTAGGAAAATGTGCCATGAGAGACCCATCGCGCGGGGCAAGAATCTATGGCCTCGGGTGATGCAGTGCCACCAAGGAGATGGAACCTGACCCGTACCGCTTGAATCACCTCTCCGCAGAGAGGGTCTTCTCCGTGAGAACCATCGGTGCAGCTAGCTCCCAAAAGCGACGCGTTCCCCTCATCGCCGCAGTGTAGAAACCTGTCTCGAAACTCTCCTACGTTGACTCCTGCGGCCCCATTCTTCTTCTCCAAGGAAGGAAAAACAACGACAACACAAACTGTTGTGGCGTTGGAAATCATAAACGAGTATCGTCTCTCCCCCTCCTACCATTCTCTCTCTCCTGGGCTAGTTTTGCTGCTTTTTCCAAGCTTTTTTTTTTCTCCTTCGCTTTGTGTGTGAATTGCATCACTTCGCGGGTACTCTAGCCCACGGTGACAACGTCTTTCAAGACTTTTTTTCTTCTCCCTTTCCTGTGGATTTCTGCTGTGAGGTGTTTCATACCACATCTGTGAAGGAGGTAGTAGTAACACACACGCACTCACCAAAAGATCCATTCAGCCCTCCACCCGCTGTACTTACGACGGTAGTCTTATTGTATGTGTGGTGGTGCTTCTTTCCCTCTTTCAAACTGCTGATCGGTCGATACTGAACGGCCACTCTCGTTCTCGTTTCCTCGCGCTTCCGACACTGTGAAGCGACGGTGTGTCGAGCATGTCCAAATACTTTGTCCCCGACTCAGCCTTTGGCCAAGAGGCGGAATGCCCCATTTGTGCATGCCTGTGGACAGACCCTGTGGAAATTCAGGGCTGCGAGCACATCCTTTGCAGGGAGTGCGTCCAGTCCCTGAAGAGCTGCCCCACCTGCAATCACGAAATTACAAAGCTGAACACCCCTAATCCCGCCATTCTTCGCATGTTGATGCGTGTCCGGGGTCGATGTAGCTGCTGTGAATGGAAAGGCACCTACAAAGATTTCAAGGAGGCCCACGGCACTTGCCTCAAATCGGGTGAACGCCCCTCCACCATTCGGCCATCCGTTACACCCAACGAGGAAAAAAAGGAGGCGGAAAGAATGCAGGATTACTTTATGGAGGACGCACTCCCCCCCTTTCTGAGTCCTGTCGCACCACCAGGCCCTGCTCCGTGGGGGACCTCGGGGGCAACGGCGCAGCGCACCTCTCCCCAGCTGACGGCCGCACCACTGCCTTACTCTGCTGCGTCCTCGGGCCAGCAAGCCCCAGATATGAACAGCAGCGTGACGGGTGCATCCGCCTCAGTGACGGACGCCTTCTCCACAGGGGAAGCGTATCGATGGCGGGAGTCACTGAACGCACGTGCCGCCGACTACGGCCTCACGGAAAGCGAGTTCAAGGCTCTCAAGGAACGCTTCACGGATTTCGCGTCGCGTTCCTCACTCGGCACGCCTGTTCTGCGATGGCGTGGCGCCTGCCGGTTACTGCGCTACTTCAACTACCCGAATCACCCTGATGACGTCAAGAACATGTTTGAGACAGCACAGCAGTCATATTCAACGGGCAGTGTGAGCTTCCACGCGTTATGCTTGTGGCTTGCCCTCAATAAACGCAACCCACAGCAGTGGTATGGCATGAAGCCGGCGGACTACAACCAAATCTTGCGCGTGGCACAGGTGCTGGATGTAGACAAGAAAGGTTTGTTCACACTAGACCAGGCATCACTCCTCGCGGAGCAGTACTTCCAGCGGGACATCAGCGGAGCGGAATGGGAATCTATCGTCAAGGTGCTATGCGAAAAGGATGAGACCATTCGACAGTACTTCCAGGACGTGGGGAACTTCAGTGCGTTGAACCGAGATTTCAGAGCTAGCCTCGGTGATGTAAAACTTCCTTTCCACGACATTCTAATCACGTTCCGATCTCACGTCGAGAACCTGAAAAGACAGCAGCGGGAGGCAGAGAGTGGCTCCAGCGGGGTGGAGTACGCTGAACGGATCAAACGCATGATCCAGCACTACGAACCCGCAGCGATTCACTCGATTGACAACACCATTGCCCAATTCCGCGGCGAGGAGGGCGAACTCCTACAAACGCTCATCGCCATGTACGGACCCGAACCTGCTGGCAGGTAGATGCCGAGCAAGACAAGCGCTCGGAGGAATAGTGGCTACCCTTACCGATGCTCTCTGAAGGTTCTCCACGTCCCGTCCATTCATGTTGATTTTGGTTTGTGTCATTTTTTGCTTCTTCCCATTCCGGATTCAATCCTGTTACCTCTTCTACGAAAGACGCGAGCTGAACAAAGGTGAGAGAGAGAGAGAGCGCGCAAACATGGATCAGACACAAGAGCTGTTTCTCCGAACATGAGATATGGCTCCGTTGCTGAAGTATACTGATATCCATTAGCGGATATGAACGCTGAAAGACTTACGCGTTGACATGTCAAAGAAACATGGGACAAGCGCCTTTGCGGACCTCTGGAGGTGTCACATGTTTTTATCACCCGTGGGCCCACCAGAAAGGTGCACTGATGCCTTCGAGTAGATCGTTTCTACAAGTGGCGTTGTGAATGCTGCCCCATGCAGAGATGTCTCCACGGTCACAAGCTTTGGATGCGCATGAAAAATCTCCCATTTCTCCCTTTTCTTCACCATTCAAACCCTTCGAGTAGATCTTCTTCCGTGCATTCTCTCCCTGCTTTCTTTATTCGCTCTTTTATAACTCTTATTCTACAGCACACTACAACCAATCCATCTCCAGTGAAACTAGTCCGTCAGTATTGACACAGCTCCGGGTTTCTCCCTCCCTCTCTTTTTTTTTTTTTTTTGATTTGCTCCCCTTCTTCATACATCAGACACCATCTCGTCACATCGCTACGAGTGCCCACCGCCTGTATTTGACGCTACAGCCATGCCTTCCAACCACAAGCAGAAGAACGGTGCTGCTGCCACTGCGACAGCCGCCGCTCAGGAGGCGGAGGACAACATCAAGAAAACCGTCGACAATGCTGCGGAGCACGTCGACGACGCGGCGCAGGCCACTGGCGCCAAGGCGGAGGAGGCCAAGCAAAAAGCTACGGGCGCCTACAACTCTGTCCAGCAGTCTGCCCAGCCCTACGTCGAGCAGGCCAAGCAGTCTGCGCAGCCCTACGTGGAGCAAGCCAAGCAGGCTGCCCAACCTTATGTCGAGCAGACAAAGCAAAAAGCGGGTCAGTACATGGAGCAAGCCAAGGAGAGAGCTAGCCCTTATGTCGATCAGGCTAAGGAAAAGGCCAGTCCCTACGTGGAGCAGGCAAAGCACGCCGTGGAGGTCTCTAAGGAGAAGGTTCAGGCGATGCGCCGCGGCGTGGACGGCAAGGCGGAGCAGGTCAACAGTTTTGACATCACCAAGACAACTTTCTTCGCTACGGTTGTGGTGTTGGTCGCGTCGATTATCGCAGCTGTGTGGCGGGTCATTGAGTCTGTGAAGCCTATCGGCGCCGTGGCCGTTGCCATCCGCGACAAGTGCGAGTCCTCCGGTCTCTCAGGAAAGGTTTGGGAGATGTACTACTACTCCACCGTGGCTCTTGAGCACATTCCTGTGGTGGGGTACCGCATCGCCGAGGTGATTCGCATCTACGTGGAGCAGGTGGCCGACGAGGCGAGGAAGCAGATCCGCCACCAGCAGCTGGGGGCCTCCAAGAAGGTCAATTGAACCAGTGGCGGGTTTCTGCTTCTGCTCCTGTGTCAGTAAGGATCGGAAACACGGTCTAAAGCGATGAACGATGTTGGGTGCCACTTCCTGTTTACGACCACGGAGCGCTGCTCTGGTGAAGCCGTTGGGGCGTACCGTTGGTTTAGAACAGCGACCGTAAGGCACCACGCTGCTACACTGCATCCCTCCGTCCTCTTTTCCTGCGCTCTTAACGCTGCAGACTGGTATACACATGAATCAACATCTTCCTTTTACCTTTTTCTTTTTTGTCTGTAAGGAGAGTCGCCGGCTGACATCACAGGGGCAACATCAGTGCCCAGCACGCCACCCGTGACCGTGTCTACCTTGGCCACCAAAGTTCGGTAATCTCTTCGATGAAGGCCTCCCTTCAGAAACTTTTAATTTTTGCTCCTTTCGCTTCAAAGTCTCTTTCCTGCAATATTTTGGCTCCTTTTGTCGTAGTGTGTCTTTGTTTCCTCTTCTGTCACACCGTCTCTTGATGTTGCCAAACATGATGACGGACAAGATCTTACACTCGGATCCCACCACGTGGGCTACCGTCGACGCACCACTTACGCTTTCTTTCTTTTTCGTTCTCTTCTTTCTTTAAACCGCACCCAAGACGTACGTCAGCCTCAAGCTCTTCTGTCCAGTGTGCTTCCATGGTCCTCCCTCTTTCCCCCTCCCCTCCACTTCTCGTTGCCCGGGCGACGCGAGCAAACGAATATGTAGGCGTACCACTAGTGAACATGAAACCGAATCCCGTGTTGTGTCTAAGGGACTCTCTAGTCGCCACTGCTTTCCTCGCACTTTACCTTTGCTTTTTTTTGTCGCACTTTCAAGCTCTCCCTTCTAGCTGGTTCTTGAGATCTCTTTCTTTTCGCAGACACCATTCTCCCCTGAGGAGTGATATTAATGTGCGTTTTTGTGTGCCTTGCCCAGTCATGCCTGGCAGTTGACACAAGCTCAGAGTGACATGGCGAGGGCGTATCGACACAAACATGCTGACGAACATCCTAGTCATGGCGGGGGAAGCCTCGCGTAGCAGACGCGGGGTGTGCAAATTCACCTTTGAAGCAAGGGACAACGGAATCCAGAAGTAGTATCTTTTCGTTGTTGTTTTTGCTGCTATCCTCTTTTCCGCACATGAATTCTGAGTTTTCCATTTGCTTTATTGTTCCCCTTCTGCTTCGTGCTTTTGAGCCCTCTTTCTTCTCAAACATGATTACTTGCTGAACACAGTAAGCCCCTCGGTGAAGGAGGAGGTCCACCATGTCGTCAAGCGCGCCACTGTTTTGAGGAGCCCTGTGTGCACATTCGGTTCCGCTGAGGACCACGACAGCTCTCCTTCAGAACGGGCGCTTTGTCGACGATAGCTCTTTGGTTTGAGTTCTCCTTACGCCAATGCTCTAGTGATGTTCACGTCAAAGAATTAAAAAACGAACACAACGTTGAACGATCGTTTCCGTTTTGTTTTGGTCTCTGATTTACCCTCTTTGCTTCGAAATTCTATTTTTGTTGTCTTTCTATACCTCCACTTCCCAACGTATCTATATATATCGTGATTTCAAAAAAAAAAAAAAAACTACTTTTTACTTTGATTTTTTCCAGCGCTGGTGCAGTTCTATGCATTCAGCGACCCCTTGCTCCGTTATACCAGACTGAGTCTCATGGAGGCGTCTGCAAAATGAATCTCTCATTGCGTCTCATAGTACGGTTCTGTCCCTTCCTTGCTGAGCGCGGGAGACTTGCGCCGTGCACCGCGACGCCATCGCTCCGTCTTCACTGTCGTTCTCCGTCCTTTCATTATAAACCGCTGGTCGTCGCGTCGTGTCTTCCTCGCCTACCTCTTACCCTATCATCAACGAGGTGCTCGTGAGAGGGACCGGACCGGGACGTTCGGTGTCTCCTGTCTCGCACGCATGGTTTCAGGGAATGACCCAAAAGTCGTCCTCTGACAAGCTTCCAGAGAATCGACGGAACAAGTTTTACCATTCCTACGTGTCCTACCCTTGCTCTTCCCACGTCTTGCTGCCATAACGATTCTCTCTGTCAACACTCGTTTCTTTGCGGTCAACATAAACGGCATCGGACTTGCACTCCCCAACAGGAAATAATCTTCCCACGAAAGAGACAGAACTTACGGAATAGGTGTCAGACTCCCTGTATCCCTGGAGTGGACGGAAGGAAGGCCCTTTCCCGGGTCATTCAACACAAGCAGTGGCACACGAGATGAGAGGGAAATCCCCACATGAACTCGGAGCCCGTCAATGAGACCGGTGGCGCAACGGAGCCGGCCCTCCCGTTCCTTAGTCACGCAAGGAAAAAATACGTGTGGGCTACCCTCCCTCCCCTTCCCAAAGTCACATGTGTTTTGATAATCCACGAAGCGACGTCGCGTGAGCATCTGGCTCGGAGCAATTCACAGAAACGCGCAAGCGTCAAACACTTGCAACAATGGTGCCCCCTCACTCTGACATCCCCTCCCTCTCCCTGCCCCTCGCGCCTTGTCGCTGCGTCAAGAGCGCAATTCGCGAGACGCGCCTTTTGTTTCCCCTTGAATAAGTTCCATCTCTTCCATAGACCCAACAGGTTCTACGGTGCTCTTGTGCACACGTTTTTCCTGTAAACCTCCGCGCACGCACCTTGATTTCATATACATACTTTTTTTTGATAGAATTTAGACGCTCACATTCTTCTGGCCGTGTTACTTTTTGTTTTATCTACGACCCCAGTCAACGCGAGCGTTGTTCCTGGTCCCACGACCGCACTTTGCAGCATCTTCCGCCCACACCCTCGCGATTGTCACCCTGAAGCACACCGTTACCAAGACTGAGGATTCCTTCCCCATATACTTGACACAGGTGATCTTAGTTGTTTTCTTTCCATTTTGTTTCTCTCTCTCTCTCGTCTTCCCTCATAGAAACAGCACAACATTATATACCCCTTTGCACATCCTTGACAGCGCCGAACATGTCTGGCAGCAGTGAAGGGTATTCGTATTCGGGCGAGTATTCGTACTCCGATGACTACTCCTACTCTGGCGCCTACTCGTATTCGGAGGATTACTCCTACCCAAGTTACAGCTACAGTGAGTCCAATGCCACAGACTCCTTGGCGGAGGCACGTCCAAAAGGAACTGCAAGGGCAGCCGCTCCGCCCCGCACTCCCCCCAAGGCCACTCATTTGGGCGGCAAAGGCACTGGCTCAAAGGTCGCTCCGCCGATTCCGCAGCGCCTTCCTGCAGGGACCACAGGTACCCCTGCTGCCAAACCGCCTGCGGAGGCGCGGCGGGAAAGCAGTGCGACAGACGGCAGCTATAGCTACGACTACTCAGATTACTACGGCTCGTACAGCGGCAGCTACGACTCGTATAGCACGTACAGCGGCAGCTACAGCGCGTCGGAAACGGCTTCGGCTCCAAAGAAAAAATCATCCGCCGCGATGACTTCCATGGATCAGGTTTCCAAAGGTAAGGCAAAGGCTTCTGCACAGGACTCTGTGGACTACAGCTACTCCACCTATGACTACAGTGACTACGGTGACTACGGGACGTACGACTACAGCGAGGACTCCTATGAGGTCTCTCTTGACCCACGCAAACGCCGACAGCAGGACGGAGGAGCAAGAAAAGGAAGGGCACCTACCGACAGCTATTCGTATAGTGATGAGTACAGTTATGATGAGACATCCGCGTACGGCTACTCCGAGAGCACCACCGCGGTTGACCACGCTGCCACGCGGCCGCCCGCAAGCAAGAAGCCACCCGTCGTACCCAGGCCCGGCACAACCGGCGCTCTGGCAGCGTCGCCCAAGCAAGGTACCTCGGACGAGTACTCGTACAGCTCTGACGCGTACTACTACGACTCCTATGATGGCTCGTACACGGGCGACTACAGCTACTCGTCGTACTACGACTCTTCGTCGGCTCGCACAGCTCCTGGGAAGGATGGAGGGGTGAACAGACAGCATGGTGGTCGTAAGGACGCAGACAGTGAGTCTTACTATTATAGCAGCGACTCCTACTCGTACCCTGAGTATTATTCCTACTCCACCAGCGGGAACGAGGAGACGTATTCCTACACCTACACCGACGACGACGAAAAGAATCAGCGGACTTCCACCACCCGTGTGGGCACGACCGGGTCGTACGACTCGTACTACTACGATTCCTACAGCAGTGGCACACGCAGTGACTCCTCGTACTACAGTTCTACCTCTGCGTCAACGCTGCGGGTTGAGAAGGAGACACCCTCCTCCACCACGTCGTCTTACGACTACACGAGCGAGTCGCTGTCTGACAGCGCGACGAGCTCTTCTGCGCTGGGGGAGGAAAAGGAGCCGCGGGAGGTTCTTGTGTTGCGCACGCCGACCACCGATGTTCCCCGCGCACCACCCGCCCCGAAGCGGTGCTTTGTTCCTGCGCGATCACCAGACGACGCCATTCACGTCTTCTTGGAGAAACTGGCGGAAGTGCAAGCTGCCTACGAGGAGAGCAAGCAGCGACGCGATCCATTGCCGTCTGACGTTTTGGTGTCCCCGCTACCACCCGGCAGCGACGAGCGGCGCTCGCAGGGAGGAGCCGACCCTGTGTCGGAAGTGCAGCAGCAGCCTCCGTCTACTGGGACCGAGGCTGGCGCCCCTCTGAGTGCGGAGGAGGAAGGGGAAAGCGCAAAGACGTTGGCTAAACGAAAGAAGGAAGCAGAAAAGCAGCGCAAGGCGGCGGAAAAGCAGCAAAAGGCGAAGGCGGCGGAAGCAGAGAAGGCAGAAAAGCGCCGTCAGAAGGAAGAGGAAAAGAAGCGAAAGGCTGCGGCGCGCAAGCAGGCAAAGGCACCACCGCAGGAGACGGAGGAAAAGGCAGAGCCTCGCACTCCTGCGGGTTACTACAGCGCCCGGTCTGTGCGCATGGCACTGAGTGCACTGGAGCTCGCCCATGTCGAACGCCGCGATGTCCTGAAAAACACCCCAACGCCAACCGCAAGGGAGACGCTTGCCGGGATTCTGGAGACATGCATGACGGCGCGGGTGAAGGAGCGCGCTGCGCAAGCCTTCCTCGCGCACGATACCTACCGCAGCGGTGAGATTCCCTTGACCACCGTCGGGGACGTCTTGCGACGGCTTGGGGTCGTGCGAAGCCCCGTGATGGGGGGCATCCGAATCAACGTGGACGCCGCAGAGACTAGGAAGCAACCGGAGCTGGTGATGACTGTGGAGGTGCAGCGGCCTCCACTGGAGGGCGATGGCGCGGCTGAAGGAGTGCCCGCGGCGCTTTGGGATGTACACGCGATCCCTGTGTGTCGCATTGTCCGCGAGAACGTGGCTGCCAAGCAGCCCACACCCGTCAAGTGGCACGAGGGTAACATCTACATGGGGAAGCACTGCGTGTGCCGAGGCGTTCCGTCAGAGGCCGACTTCCAGCGGCTGAAGTCGTACATTGAGGCGGCGACCTATCTGTGCGTCCTGACAGAGCTCTATACGGTGAGCGGTGATGAGAGGGCAAGCACGGCAGGCGCAACGGTTCTTTATCCCCATCTCCTCCGAGGCCTGCTCCTGCTCACGCCACACACGGAAGGTCGGAAGGCGCTGTACCTCCACTGTCTTTTCCGCAATGTCTACCAGCCCATGGGCCGCCTCGCGGCGTACGCGGAGGAGAAAAAGTTGCCCGTTATGTTTCATGGTAAAGAGGCGGTGGAGTCGCGCTTGCACACGACTACTGACAGTGTAGAGAAGCGTCGACGGAATGTCATGCCTGCGACTTTACCGGACCTCTCTGCTCTCACCCCCGTCGCGGGCCTGGAACGAGGCACTGTCGCCGTTGACAGCCCCTCTGGGGATACAACTGTAACCTTTGTATTGCAGAAGGTACGCGTGGCGGATGCTGTCCCGTCCACCGCGCGGTGTTTCTGTCTCGTGAGCGCGGTGACCACGGACAACGTGTTTCTACCCGCTATCGAGGTTCCTGTGGTGGCGGTTCGTCCCTCCAGCAAAAAAGGCCAAGATCACACGTGGACCTTTGTCGATAAGCACCACCCGAAGGAGTCCGTCGCCGCCATTTTCGCCGGTCCGTCGACGGATCGCATCTACGTGGAGTGCTGCTACGAGACGGAAGAGACGCTCTGCGTGGGCGAGGAAGAGAGCGCAACGCCGGCTAGTGAGCACACCGCCTCCTCGGCTGCGGCACCACAGACAGTGCGGACGGTGTGGTGCGCCGGATATGCCGTACTGGAGGTGGCCAACGCAAAGACAGCAACGATACCTGTCAAGGAAGGAAGCCTTCTGCTCGACGAGAACGCTTCCCAAAGTCCGTCAGGGGTGCTGGTACCTGGATCGAGCTCCGTTTCGGGCGCACTCACGGAGGTTGCGGAACCTGCGACAGTGAAGCCAAAGCGTGGGTTGTTTGCGTGTCTTGGCGGACGAAGAAGAGAAGGAAAAAAGGGTGCCACCAAGGTTGCCAAGGCCCCATCATCGGCCACGGAAATGAAGATTGAGATTTTGAAGAATGATCCGAAGCTTCTTCCGAAACCGCATGAGATGCCCCGGCGCTATCTGTTGCTTGCTCGTCACGCAACCGTTGTCCCTCTTCTTCGGACGGCGATTTACATGACGGGCAGGCGATGCGCGCACGCTCCACAAGCCTTGCGACAGCAATACATCAAGCGTGCCTTCACTGTCGCCGCGAGTAGTGTGCTTCTGGACCAGCTAGACCAGCTGTGGAAATACAAGCGAAGTCAATTCGAAAAGACCCAAGCGGACGACCGAGAGTATCATTACCAGCAGATTATGCTTTGCGCAACAACGATAGCAGCCATGAATTCGCTGACGACAAAGGAGCGTGGGCAGTTTGCTGAAATGGCTATCAAGAACAAGCCGATCCAACAGGCGTTCGATAGCGATGCACCAATGCAACCGGTGGTGTTGTAGCGAGTGGCCAGACGCGCTCGTGTTTTGATTTCCCCAACTGGCCCGCACGAAGGTCCGAGGGAGCGCCAGCTGTGTACGTTCCCACTCGTGTCGAGGTCTAACATCCAAAGCACTTGGTAACCCTGTACTATTCATTTACAATATAGAACGATCCGTGGAAGGACGCTTATTACGGTTGTTCTTTTTTTTTCTCGTTTCCTTTTGGCGGGTTGGCCCACGCCCCAACAATGGAGGGCATATCCAAGTTGTCTTGTTCTGTTGTCATAGACGCCCTAGATGTACTTTCACTTTTTTAAAAATGGTAAAGCATCCGAAAGCGCTTTGTCTCCTCTCCACCACTGAGCTCATTTGACTGAATGCTGGTGCCAAAGAAAATGCGAAAGGAGGAAAGGCAAAGGTGCTTGCAACTACGCCTTCAGTGCTACAGTGATGCTTTTACTTGGAACAGAGTCAAAGTCGTGACGACACGACACCTTCCGTGTGTGTTTTGGTTCATGTGCATCTCAGAAAGTGGAGCGTGCATCACAAAACTGTGCGTCAAGATCGCAAACACCTCTAGGGGAGGGAGGGAGAGAGGAAAAAGAAGGCGGCGCCCCTTGATGTACCCGAGACGGCAGAACGCTCTCTGCACTCCATCACCACGTTTTCTATTGCTCCCTCCATCGCTGCCTTTGCAAGTGTTACGTGCGAAGCCCACAGGTCTTTCTGATCACCAATAAACTCACAAAGGCACACACGCTCTAGAGAGGCTCATCATCTCTTTCACACTTGACGTTTCACCGAACATCACACCCTACTTGCTACCAGTCTACACAGCTGACCTACCTTACACTTACTGTTTATTTTCCTCCTTTCCTCTTCTACCTGCTTCTCAACGTGGGGACGTGCGCGCTTCCGAGAAGTCTGTTGCACTTCGTCCAACTGCATTGTATTTTCCATTAAAGAAATAAAAGGCAAATAACTGAAAATTTCCAGCAAATACTGTTTCCCTTCTCACGTATATCTAATTGATTGTAACATATTTCCTTCCTTTGACTCTCTCTGTGCTGATTCTTTGTTGAACGCGCTCGTCATTTGGTCACGTGGTCATCAAAGCTCGGGTCCGCGGCTCCCTTTCCCCTCTCTCACGGAACCGCGCCCCTCTTCTCCGAAACCAAAAGCGAGAGAAGCCTTTTTTTTTTTCCGTACTAGCTGATCTCCTTTCCGTGTAGAATATCTATCCCTCGTTAACCGACCTGTGTACCCTGCGAGATATCCCCCGTCATTGAGTAACCGTGTACGTTGACGATAGGTGCGCTCCCCTTCTTGTCAACTGTTTTTGTTAGTCCATAACAGAGTCTCTTCATTGAAGAGTGTCGAAATTCGACTGCTCACAGCAAAGACCCAGCCTTCTGTATCTGCTGACACTATCTGTCTGTCATCTAGCCATCCCACTAACTGCGTTGACACAAATCTAGATACCTGGAACTGGCTCACCCTCTCAAACATTTTTTCCTTTTATTTTACCGGTGTTGACTCACCTTGCTTTCCCTGTGTATCACCACACGCCACTTCATTTTCCCTCACTTTTGTCCTACACGCTTCCTTTCCCAGCTCCGATTATTTCTTCTGGTATTTTCTCTTCAATTTTCCCTCATTGAGCTAACGCGGTACTTCTCTGCATTTTTATTTCTTTACATCTTATTTTTTTAAAATTACAACCCGTTGAAGGCACATTAAGCTCCTCCTATTCTTCCTTTTACGATCCTGTAACTGTGTTCTGTTCCTTTCAGTGTCGCGCCGCATTTACTTTAGAATCTCCGTATTCGCTCCTGGTTTAACCGGCTCTCGTTCTCATCTGTCTATTCACTATTGGCTGCGGAGGTCTACCATCCTCCCTGCGTTTAATCCTCGGATACCAGCACCATTGCCATCTCACTACGCCCCATGGCCTCCACTACCCTCACTCCCCTCGGCGCTGCAGCTAGGGAGAACAACTTCTTTGCGGACGCCCTCGCCAGTGGCAGGAGCTCGCTGGATTCCTCCGCGTTTGCGCAACCCCTCGCCAACGGGCCGCGCTCGCCTCTTCTCCGCCGCTATGCGTCGCGACCACCAACGCCGGGAGATGGCCAGCGCATGCATATGTACGCCATTGACCAGGCCTCTACGAAGCTGAAGATCCCTATGTCCGCCATCCAGCCCACCAAAGCGCTGGAGGACGACGGGCTCGTGCCCGGTCTGTGCCGTCTCCATCTCGCTGGGCGGTGCCGCCAGGGTCCGTTGTGCTACCAACTGCATGCCGACACTGCCGTCATTGAGGCGCTACGCCAGCAGGCGCTGCGCCAACCGAGCTGCTGCAGCGAGCACGGGGCTACGAGCACTCTGCCTGCCTTCCCCGTGGGCTTGACGGTGACCATCCAGTCGGCTCGGCCGTCTGCGCGTGGCGTCCACGAGGACCGTGACGGTGCGGTTGGGGATGACGACAGCAATGGCCCCTCTGCGAACTCTTCGTCACCTTCCAACACAGACAACGGCAGCGTCGGGGAGGACACAACTCCACAGGGTCTGGTGCTGTCCATCCATTCCTTCAGTCCGACCACCTACCTCTGGAAGCAGTATAAGGAGGACGGCAGCGCCAACTTGGTCGTCGCTCGCAGTAAGGTGTGCCGCATGCACCAGCAGGGTCTCTGCCGCTTCGGGGACGAGTGCGGGTTCCTCCACGTCTGTCGCCGCGTGCCACTGAGCCCCGTCGAGGAAGGCACGCGCGAGCCGCACTCACCAAAGACGCCTCTCACCCTGCAATCGACACCGCACAAGGGAAAGGAGCGGAAGGAAGGCACCCCCAGTCGCAGCGGCATGTCAACGGCAGCGGGGCACTTTACGAACGGCGCCCGCTCTGGCGGGGCACCCCACCAGTCAAGCTCCTTTGCCTCTAGCCACTCCCAGAAACCTGCGCTCGTCCCTTGTGTCCAGAGCCGTTCTATGCCACTCCTTCGTCAGCCAAACACCTTCAACAGCGGCAACATGGCTGACCACGAGCTGTACAACGGCGCTCGGCCCCCGCTACTGCACCCCATCGTCGCCAACTCCGCGAATGCGTCCTTCTCGCTGAGCCACAACAACACGCGTGCTGGAAAGAACGTGCACAACCCTTATCACGGAGGCTAATGCTGTGTGGGACCTCTTCCCCCCTCCCCCGGATAAGACGGACCTCTTGAATGACGGTCCTCGAGTTTTCGGGATAGTAAATGCTGCTCAGTAACAACGTGTCTGCCGTCCGTGGACCTTTTCCTCAGTGTCCCGTAGTATCCATTATACTCTCTCGACTTCTTTGGGCAACGACTCACTTGTGTTGTGTTTTTTCTTTCTTGTCAAAGCAGGCCGTCCAGGTAATATTCGCACCCACCTAGGTTGTTTGTAACTGTCTGCTCTTACTCTTTATTCCTCCAGGGGGACGTTCACCGCACACAGGTCATCAAAACTTTTCCTACACCCCTCTCTTCCCGAGTTCTCTGCTGAAAAAGGCGGTGCACGAGTCTACGTGAGGCAGAACGGTTTGCTGCCATAGTATACACTTCGTGCCCTCCTAATGACGAACAGTAGACACATATTCTTTTGTTTTCATGAGCGCTTTCTTCTCCGTTCTCTGTGCCCTAGTACTGTGTGTCCGCTTCTTAACAAGGTGTCATTCCTCCTATGTTTACGTGGGTTTTTTATTTATTTCTTCTCGTGATCGAAGACACTCAACCATCTTTTCATGTCTTGATTGTGTTACTGTGTGTTGTCAGGATCGCTTCAAAGCCTCTGAGGGACTTCCTCTCTCTCTTTTACCGCATTCGCTTTTGTGTGCGTGATCTCGTTTCACCTCGACCCTTTTTTTTTGTTTCTTCATCCCTCTTTCCCTTTCTTCATCGCGTGGTTGGTCCTCACTGTCGCCATGTAGAACCGTGAGAACACAATGGGCTCCTCGGCGATGGTGCTCTCTCCCTCTCTTTTTTTCTTCTTTGCGTCTGCTGCTGTTCTTTCGTGCGGAGGTCTTTCTTTCGGTCCGTGTGGAGTATCATAGAGGCGCCATGCTCTTTAGCTTGCGCGCCTGTCACTAGTGGCAAGCCCACCCATGTACTCGACCGTCGATGTGACCAAGACGACCGAGAAGACAACTAACAACACGAAGGGTTCTCTTCAGCGCGCGTTCAGACCGACCCTTCGTATGTCGGCTTTCCGCACCTAAGAGACGACCCTTGTGATATACATTGTCAGTTGGCGATGGTGAAGAAGAGGAACGCGCCATACCTGGCGGGTCATAGCTGAGCGCGGTTGTCGCTCGGGTCTCAGCTGGCTTCTCTATGTTCCTCTTGTGACCGTCTTCTTGATTTCACGTTTCCAAGTAACCTTTATGTGCTCCTCGTTTCGGAGGGGCGTTTCCGTTATCTTGGTGCTAATACTAAACGTTTCTTTCCCCCTCCTCCCCCACCCGTTGTCTCCTCACGTGCATTTTTATGGACAGCTACATTTTGATTTTCAAATACATTGGTCACACTAAACTCCGAGTGTACTTGTATCACCTAACTCCCTCCCTCTTTCTCCGGTGAGTAGACGAGGGGGAGGCACGATGCGCTTGTGACTGTGGTGGAACTGCTTTTTCGAGCAGGTGTCTCCCCTGCTGCGTCCGTTCACGAGCACCGCACAGTGGTTCTCGCTTGACATTTTGGACGACACGAGGATACTACCTGATACGAAACAAGATGCTGAGCCCATTCAACGTCTACCTGCGCTTCACACTGTCGCCCTCATTCTGTCTCTCTTTCATTTGTATTTGTTTGTCTATGATCACCCTCCTGCTCTTTCCATTCCATATTTGCGTCCTCCCATATCTTGTCCTCTGCTTCCGCCCTCCCCTCCTCCTTTCCCTCTGTCTCTCCGCTCTCCAGGTTGTACACTCTTTATCGCCGTTTGGCGTTTTTTTCTTTTCCCCAACACTTACGCGGAATACCTAACTCTCATCATAAGCTTCTTTTCAACTTCTTTTCCTCTTATATTTTCACTTTAACATTTCTCTGTTTTCCCCGACTCACCTCACCATCTGTGCAATTTGTCGCTTTTTCTCTTACTTTCTGGGGGGATGTCGTACATGGACCGAAAGCACAGACGCTGTGTGAATGCTCCTTCTTCCATCCGCCACCTAATATCCGAGGCGCTAACATAAACGAGAAAGAGAGAAAAGGAAATCATTTCCACTTTGCGTGCAACCGGAAAGTGGATACCTCGCAGTTTCTTCGTCTGCCAGTGACCACGCGTGAGTTGCCCGAAGAAGCACCGGTAGATAAAGATGTTGTCGGGGCATTGTATTAGCAGACAGCTGCTCACTGCGAAGAGCACTCGCTGCTGGACGCTTTCCTGTGCCAGGTGTCGAGAGCCAAAGCTACGTCGTGCATGGGACTCCTTGCGAGCGCCGGCACATATCCCAACTTCCCTTTGTATTTGCCGAAACGTTACGGTCGCCGGTGGTTGTTGTCTTTTCGGTACTGCCAGCTCTTGTGCCAGTGTTTATGCAAATCCTACTTTCACTTGTCCTCTGCGTTTTTCTTTTCCTATCGACCCGACATTCATTTTTTTCCCCCAAAAAAGTTTCATTTATCAACACAAAATCACCTGCTCTGGATGGGCAGCCCTTCCCACTCAAACACGGAACTCGCTGTAATCACTCCATGAACACGGTATCCATAAAAGCAAATTTTGCTGAGCGGGATGACTACCGTCTCTTAGCCATGGACAGTGCTTGGGTGACGGCTCTTAAGGAGTCGTGTCTTGACATACCAAGCCAGCGCAGTTGCAAACGCGCGCGTGAAGAAGCGGATGGACCCAACACAGTCGCCCGAGTTTCCGTTGTCCTGGCCATGAAAGGGACAGACCAGCTCTGTGCCAATGATAGTTCAGAGACGCTTGCCATAAGACGCGTAGAGTACTCCAACACCCTGTTGATTGCGGAAAGACATCGCAAGGGTAGCCAAGCGGTGTCAGCAGCAGCGGTAGCACCCGCAGCCTCAGCGACGGCTCTACGCGAGTCCACGGAAAGTGTGGTGATTGCCTCTCTGGCACGTTTATTTGAAGCTCACAAGGCAGCACCACGACACACCGTCATGGAGGTGTTGAAGGACTCCACCATTACCATCGCTGAATTAGAGGGGTCCGCAGAAAATGCGTTGGTGGACGCAACGACGGGGTCCTCTCAGCGCTTGTACACATTCAGGGAGCTGGCTGTGATGAACCACGCAAGTCCGAAGGAGCTCGCACGCATCCTCACCTCGGCAGGTGCTTTGGTGCACCGCGGCCATGTACGGATACTGGACACAGCTGACTTACATCACGTCCTTCACGCTGTCCTGACGTTTGTAAGTGCCGCCGAGGCGAGCGAGTTGTCTTGGGCCGCCATCGAGCGCCACTTCTGTCCCACCGCCTTCCCTCGTGTTGCCATGGGAGCTGTGCGGGAGGTTTACGGAGGGCACACTGCCACCACGCCTGACAGCACGGAGGTGGAATCTGTCGGACTTGACACACTTTTGGACCTGCGGAAGGTGTGCATCGGCCTCGCAGGAACAGTCTTCGACGACCGCGCGCCACCAGGCGAACTCGGAGCAGAGAGGCCCAAGTGGACAGAGCTTCCGCACGGAGTGCGTGCGGCTTCCTTACCGTTCCAGTTTTTCTACGACCAGTGGATGGCATCTATCCCGGACGCAGTTTTTGGGAAAGGAATCCTTCCTGAGCGCGGCGCGGCTGTAGAGGCACATCTGGCGATTCTATCTGGGTACCTGGTCTGTCATAAGCTCCGACGAGACTCCTATGACGGGGCTCTTGCGTGGTGGATAGCCCAGGAGACGCTGCCGAACGACATCCAGAAGCGGCTCGATGTGCTATTTACCATTCATGACGGCAAGTACCTGGCGGAGGTTCTTCGACCGTATATAGAACCGCTGCTCGGGCCAGAGCAAACATTTACGCACACTATGCTGAGGTTTGCCAGGGAGTACCGGGTTCCTGGGGAACCGGTTGCGTACTCCCGCCTGGCGGTTTGAAAACGATAGACGAACATTTCTCTCCACTTACGCCTTGGATACAGAACATTCTTCTGTTGCCTGAGTTGCCGGAATTCCTCGCAGCTCCCTCTCTCTCTCTCTCTCTCCATCAGGTTTACCTGTTCGTTTTCTTATTCACCCATAGACCTTGCCGTGCATCTTTGCATACTGGAGCGTAAAATCCGGAAAGAATACTGAATGTGAAACGCCGTGCCCGATGAAGAGAAGTGAAGTTCTGGTTTATGGCACCCCGCGAAGTCTGTTTCTCGCCCTGAGCAGCGCTCTCCACCTGCCGCACCGCAAAATGTGTGCCCCACTTCGACTGTCCACAGCGTGCGTGACGTTGCTCTCTTCTATCCCCTTTCCCCGTCAACACACCGATCCTTTTTTTTTTCTTCGTCCTTGTAGTTATCTATATAGTTATTCATTCCATCCCACCCACGTTCCAAGCCGGCCACCGCTACATTTGTCGTAGTCCCTGCTCCCTCTGCTCCGTTGTTTCTTCCTAGTCATTGAATAGTGCTCCCCTTCCGGCAGGTCCGTGCCCTGTGCGGCACCCCCCCCCCCCAACCGTCACCTCCGAAGGCTCCTCTCTTAGGACTCCACAGACCCTTCGTTTCTTTCGGTATCATTTTTTCCGTTCGCAATAATCAGCCTGTAGACATTATGGCGTATTACGGTGTTCAGGAACCCGACAACATCCGTGCGCAGATCCGCTCGACACGCGGTGAGACGATCGATCTCTCTGTCCCTATCGACTGCACCCTCAGCGACCTGCGCAACTTCCTCATTGAGCAGTACGACTACAGCCCCGATACTCGCCTGGTCTACAACAACCGCCCAGCCCCGGATTCCTCCTTCGTCAACGACTACCCCTACGGGTCGCTCCTCATCACCAGCGGCCCACCTCCCCAGCCCGCATTGCCTCCACGCCAGGCTGTGCAGCAGCCAGCTCCGTCGCGTACGGTTGGTGGCGGCATGCCATCTCCGTCGTACGCACAGCAGCAGCAACAACAACAGCAACCCCCACCGCACTTCCAGCAGCGCCCGACGTACCCTGCAAGCCACCAAACGCCACCCGCCACCAGCTCACAGGCACCCGCAAGGAAGCCGGTGACGTCCCCCTCCGCTGCGAGCACCCAAGCACCGTCGGTGCGGACGCCCCGCGCAGACGCCAAGTCCCCGGACTCGTCGCGAAAAGCGGCAGGGACCACAGCGACGGCACCCGTACAATCCGCCCCTATGCCGAGCCCTCCTCCCCCTTCGGTCCCTCAGCCTCCCCAGCGCCCCCCTAGTCGCAACGGCGGCGGCGGCGGAGGATCGGCTCGGAGCCGCCCCGCGGATGTCCCAGCCCCAGCACCGCAGCCGCCCTCGGCCCGGGGAGGCCGTCGCAGCACCGAAGGGTCTGTCGACGGCGGCAGCGGAAACCGCCAGGCGAACGCGAGCCGCCCTCCAAACAGCAAGGGAGAGGCCCACAACGGCAGCGGCCCCAGCGCACCGCCCCCGTCCTCCGCGGCCAAAGGCGACGCTGCCCCACACAGCACAAGGCAGGCAGACGAGAACGGCGAGGAGAAAGCCCCGTGGCAGCTCGCGACCTTCACAGTCGACTGCATCATTCCAGACCTGGACAAAACTGTTTCTCTCCAGGTGAATGGTGATGCGTCCGTCGCTGACCTCATCCTCGCCGTTGTGGCTGCACTCCCCGAAGTGGCAGGAGGCGCCAAGGTGGTGTACCACGGCAAAGTCCTTCCACAAACTCCACAGAGCAAGTTATTCAACTTCGGTATCCGCACGGATGCGAGGGTGTACATTGCCTCGGGCAAGTACGCCAGCGCTGACACCATCACGTTGCTGGAGATTGAAAATGACGTTGACGAAATTGCCCAAGTAGTTGAGAAGGAGAGCCTGACGGACCTACAGCGAAAAGGCTACTATGAAAGCCTCATGCGCATCCTTTTCCGCACAGATGGACTGATGGAGCTTGAGGGCGAGTGGCGGCAGCGCCGCAAGGACACGGTGGCGCACATCAAGCGCTTGCAAGACATACTGCACCCCGAGGACAAGGGCTGAAGGTCTCTGCTTCAACTACAGTCCCAAGAGGATCAAGCTGTGGTGCACACAAGAGCCCCCTTGAGACGCACACATTGCTGATTTCACTCCCTTTGTACCTCATGTGTGCGATTGCAACGGACTTTTGTTTTATTTGGTCACACAGTTACCCTGACGTGAACTGGCTCCACATCATCCATGTAATGCTATGTTGTTGTTGTTTTTCTATACAATCCATGTTTTAGTTGTCTCCCAAGTTTCGCCTACTCGCGGGCAACTGTTGCACACTCTCCATTTCCGCTGTTGGTTTCGATGAATAGTTGTTTTGGCAGACACGCGGTTGCAATGTAAACATGCATGCACATGCGGCGCTCCCGGTGTCTATGGCGTCTTCCTTCGCGGAAGGAAAATTCAAAAAAAAAAAAACATACCATTTGTTGTCATTTCGCGCTATTTGTTCCTCTTCCACCACACTTGCGACGACCTCGTCTGCTGTTGTGACATCGTTTTCGTTGATTTCTTCCGCGCAATATTCGTATCAAGCTATTATCTAGAGTCGCCCACGTGCTCCCGCACCAATTGGCCCGCAGCCGGGTTCAAAACGAAGAAAAGGAATGTGAAGTGACTCGATTGCATTCTCGACGTCCGGAGAAACAGTGCAAAAACGAGAATAATAATATACAGTTTGTGTTTTGCTGTTTCACCTGCTTACAGAATCCCGCGTCAAAGTGTTCGCCACAAAGTCGCTCACATACCCAGTGAAGCTTGCACCCGTCTACCCTCACATGGGGAGCGTCTCATGCGGAAGCCGCGTTGGGGAGACCTTTCTGACTCGACGACGAGTCACACGACGCTGGAGGGAAAGCTCCTTGGATGTCTTTGCAACGACTTTTCCATCTCTCTGGAGACTTCGCAGTCACTCCTTCGATGAGTCGTTGTGCGCAAATACCAACCCTTGTGTTTCGTGTTGTCTGGCCTTCCTTTCCACTGGTTGCTCTTTCTACCACTTTTTTGCCTTGTTGTCCTCTGTAGTAGCTTTATACGACAGGTACGCACTGCCTCCCAAAGTGACCGCTCTACTCCTTTCCATTTCACTTCCTCAGCACACTAGGATCTACTCGTTTTTGTTTGTCTCTTCACTTCCGATCCTCGACCACAGCTGACATTGGGTCCTCCGTTTAAGTTGTCCCATCGGCAACTCCGTTCACGTAAGTCGGGTGTCATTTCAATTTGCTTCGTTGACCCGCCCTGTGTTGTGGGTGAGAGAGAGAGCGACTCTGCTCTCCCGTTTGGTCGACGCATTGAAGTGGCTCGTCTTGAGGCCCATATAAATATATAGTTTTTTCTTTCCTCCACTTTTCCTTCATCTCTTTTAGGTTGCCCTGTCACCTGTTGTCATTCTGTGGTTTGTCTTTTTAGGGGCCTGCTTGTCCTTGCGTCCATTCCCTCCCAATCACAATCGTGAAACGAGATAAATTCTGTTGGTTCTCCTGCACGATCGAGGTGGCGATAAACCATCTTTTTTTTTCTTTTTGAATTAACACTAACGTCGTTAAATATACCTTCGAGAGCGTTTTTTTTTTTCCTGAAGCTCCGGTAATAGCCTTTGGTGTCTATCCACCCCCGGCCGTTAACTCGCTGCCGCTCTCAACCCTGCAGAATACCGTAGGCACGCGCTTCCCCAGAAACGGAAAAGGGTATTCCACCTGTTGCGCTCTCTCCTGAGCTGCGGTTCACCATACTTCCGCGCTCGCCTTATTCTCTTCACTCACTCACTCACTCCCTCCTTGGAAAAGGGGATATAAAAGAAACTGACTCGTCAACCTCTATACTGTCTTCTAGCTGTCTGCAGTCATGTCGGTGCGCTCGAAAAAGTCCCGCAGTCGTCGTTGGGAATCGATTGAGGTTCCCGCGATCGACGAATTGGAGCTGCTGTCCGATGAGGAAATCGAGAAGAAACCCCTTCCGGAGGGCTTCTGCGTCCGGTTCTTTCGTCACGACATGCGCCACCTCTACACGGTCGCCTCTGTCTACGTGAAGCTCACTCGTGGCGTATTGGACTATCTGCACGATTACAATCAGATGGGGCCGAATAAAAGCCGCAACAAGCTGTTCCTGTGCTCCCAGTACAACAAGGAAGGCCACTGTCTGAACGGGGCCTATTGCCGCGAGGTGCATTGCACGCTGCCCGTGGAGGGAGCTGAGGACGCGATGGTGTACGGCGTCCCGAGCAACGCGACGGGCGCCCCCAACGTCATTCGTCTCGTTAGTGGCAAAGATATTCTGGAAAAAGGGTTGAACAAACCTCTCCAAGCCGGCGCAGGTGCCACGCCGCTCTCTGAAGACGGCGCTGCCAAGAAAGCGGCCAAGGCTGTGGAAGACGGTGAGGATGAGACCGCACCACTCAGCGTGTTTGACTCTATCCTCGCCGGCGACGCTGCCGACGACGTGGAGGCCACGCCGCTCGGCGCCGCCGTGGCAGAAGAACCGGAGACGCCCGTGGCCTCCGCGGTGGTGGTCTCGATGCCAGAGAACACCATCCTCCGCCACTCGCTTCATTCCCGGTGGACCTCCAAGGCCATGTACCCTACCCTGCCTGCGGGTGTCCTCTTCAACGTCGCGCTTCCCAACACGCCCAACCCAGTCGATGAATACGACAGCGCCGAACTCTTTGTGACGCGTGGCGCGCAGGAGTACTACGAGCAACGACTCCGCAACGAGCCGTCCACCGTTACCATGCAGCACTGTGCCCACTACTCCAAGAACGGCATCTGTTGCTTTGGCGAGGACTGCCAGTTTGTGCACGTGATGCACTACAAGGCAAAGGACCGTGACGGCGCTGACGGTTCGTGCTCGGAGATGGACATGAGTATGACGTCTGGCTCCAGCACCGCCGAACTGCGTCGTAGCAGCGCCACCAAGCTACGCCGGCAGAACAAGGAGACGCCGCTCTGCATCCAGGTCCCTCATGGGCAAGGCGGAGGTGCCAATAGCCGCAGACCTGGCTCCAGAGGCGACACAAACCCCAACTCCCGGTCCTCCAGCGCGGCACGGAGCGCGGGCAACGCGAATAGCGCCATGAACTCGTCACTAGGCACCCCAGCCGGTGGTGTCAACCCGAATTGCGTCTTTGTGCCCAACTCCGCCGCCTGGGTGGCCCAGCAGCAACTCCTGCTGCAGCAGGCAGGGAGCCTAGGTCTGGGTGCGGGCGCACACCCTCCCCCTCCACCGCCACCACCGCCACCGCCGCCGCCGCCACCCTTCAACCCTAATACCATGCAAAAGCCTCTCACGTACCAAAGCACTAACACGCCCCCTCCAACGCTGGCCAGCCTTCTCCAGCAGCAGCAGCAACTACAGCAGCAGCAGCAGATGCCGCTGACATTCATGCAGGGACCCAACGGTGAGGTCTACGTGGTGCCGAACATGGGACAGACTTCACAGCAGGACCAGCAACAGCAGCAGCAGCAGCAATCGCAGGCCACGGCCGCCGCGCTCGCCTCCCTTTGCATGAATATGCTCCCCAATATGCAGTTCAACTGACGGTTCTGGCAGATGGCTGCGGCACCTTTGAGCTGCAACGCACGCTTTCCCTCTCAGAAATGGTTTCACCCATCGGGTGGGTCTTCCCTTTGTTGCATATTCCCGTCCCATCCTTTGCGCTGTGAAACCTTCATGAGGGGAGTCTCATCACCACTATTGAAGCACCCCTGCTGTCTGTAGAGGCGGTGAAAATCTGGTAGACCCACACACCCTCTGTATGACGCGTGATGTGTGCCCTAGGATGCGTTTTCCTGTGTTTCTTTCTTCTCTTCATCACACAATAAAGTGTTACTTTACTCTCCAAACTAACACCACAAAAGCTGTAAATGCTCATTGCCTTGCACCGAAAGCGTTAAGCTTCTTTCCAACTTCGGATCAATCCATTTCTGCGCTAAATGATAGGAAAGCATTGCGTAGCGATGTTTTTGTTTTCTCGTGTCTTCATCCTTGTTCTTTGTTGCGGTTGTTCCTTTTCGCGCTAGGAGAGCTCTCAGTGCGCTGCCCCACGTGCTCGCAACATGCCTCCGCGAAATGCAGAAAGGACACTGGATAATGGCTGCGGACTCTTTTCCGTTGCTTTCACACTGGACTCTGCCGGAGCCTCTTCGGGTGTTAGCCTTCCATTGTTGTGCCGGTGCAGGTTTTTGTGATTGGATGAGTACACAGCGCCTTGCCGTTCCACTTCATCAGACATCACCCGGGGGCGATGGTAGCTGTACGGTCACAGCTTTGTGTTCCGTCAGTCAATAGAGTCTCTTAGTTTCATTTTTTCTTAAATCTTTATTGGTGGTATTTCTTTCTTGTTGTCCTTTGTGCGGCTGGGACGCACATTTCTTGTCCGTGTTCCACATAACTGTCACTCGCCCATTACTTGAAAAACCTCGCGCTTCCCTTCCTGTTGTTCTGTGTGTCTACCTTCACCCCCATGAAATGAACGTTCTCTTTCCTCTGTTCCTCTTCCGTTTTTATTTTCTTCACGTTTCCGTGAGTCTCCCTCGCACCCACCAAAATTTGATCTTCCGCACTGTAAACCACCACGTTCACTGAGGATCCGGATGCGTTTCTTTCCTTGGCTTCTATACCGCTCGTTCTTGGTCTAACGTCCCTCGCTACAAGGTTCTGTCGTTTTCGCCTTCTGTGCAACGGTCATCAGCGTTAGGATCTTCTGTCACGCCGTCGCACGAACCCACGACCGACTTCTTTGAACCACGAAGGCTTTTCCTCTCCACTGAAGAAACCACTCCCAAGAGCCACACATGGATCCGGTGCTTTTAGAGACAGTCAGGGGCGTCCCATTACGAGCCATTTCGCTCTCCATTTCTTTCTTGTTGCCTCCCTGGCATCCACCTGACCAAACGACAGCTACTTAAACTTACCCGAAATAGGACATGTCGCACTCTAGACGAATGGTGTAGGCTGTTAGCAGTAACGAGACGACTATATGTAACACCTCGCATGATCTCTTTCTGTCTCGGTGATCTGCAACGTACTTTGGATGTATTCTACGGGTTCTCTCTTGCGTCATTGGTTCACACCTTTCTTTGACGTGTCGTGTCCGTGTGGTTCTCACCTTTTACTCTCCGACTGCCTGACTCTACGCAAGACATATAGACGTCGGTATAAGCGGAGAGGGGAATCATGTTGTTGTAGCGGTGTCGGTTAGATGGAACGACTTCGAGCGTTGGAGCATGTCAGCAATCACCTGTATTCAGCTGGTGGTAGAACAACCTGTACTCGGCGGTCTGGATCCAACGCTCAACACCAGCTTGGCACCGAGGTATCTCCGAAGCGGTACGAATCTCAGCGTAACTCGCATCTCTCAGTGCTTTCCTGTTTCTTCCTGTTTTCGGTGATTTCATTGTGAAAGTGTGTGTGTCTGTCCTCTCCTTTATCTAACTCTTTATTCCTTTTCTTTTTCCTTTTATATTTACGCTTCCAGAAGCATAGGTGTTGGAGCGCGGCGCAATCGTGTAAATCAACGAGTGCCTTACTTTCGTAAATGAAACCCGTCCTTTCTCCTGCATTCTGTCTTTGTCCATCTCTCGGAACCTCTGTTTCTTCAATTTATCTTGTAATTCTGTTTTTCTTCTGTTCTCAAGACTTTGTATTCTCAAGCTGCTTTTTTTTTTTCTTTTGAGTACTCGCTCCTCGCTCATCCCTCCCCGTCAACGCTCGTGGAAAAGCACCATCTTCGAAGGGTTCGTCGATGGTTCAGCTTTTCGATTCATGCACTTTATTGACCTGACCGTCTTCGACTCTGTTTGACATCTAAGCACTTCACTGAAAGTCCTTGCCTCGCACGATTCATATTAACGCAACGGGAAACCACGTGTCTCTCCAGCTGTCGCACTTGACCCACCCACCTTTCCTCATAGGCTCGGCCAGGTGGGGCGAACCACAACCGCGTCTGCGCCATTGGCCACTTAACGCACCACCCTAAAAAGAGATCCCTTCCGCGGATTCTACTATTTGCACGCATCTTTGCTGGTGCAACCATGCGTTGCAGCACGGATGGGATGCCATCAATGCGATGGCTCCCCCCTTTTCCAACACACCGTTACCCCACGCTGTTCTCTGTCCCCTCTGCCAATCCTTACACCGCACTGATAGCCCCACAGTGTCTAGCTGATATCCTTTTCTCTTTCTTCAATCAGACAGGCTATACTCATTTTTTTTTTCTTCTTGTCTAGCACCAGCCTACGAGCCCATCCTAAGTTTTGCGCAGTAACCCTGGTATAGCTATCCACTTTCTTCCCCCTGCCTTCGCGCGATCAACACGAAACATGGAGGCTGCACAGGTCCGTGAGCTGATCCAGAAGTGGCGTTCACTCTCTGCGGAGCTTGAGAACAAGAAGCGAGAGCACAAGGAGGTGGTTGCCTCCCTTGGGGGCCACGACGGAGAGCTCGCTCAGGCCAAGCAGGAGTGGGAGTTGGAGAAGGAAAAGCTCCGAAGCACAATCAATGCTGTCTTGGCTGATGTGACGAACAAGAAGGAGGAGCTGCAGTCAATTGAGCGCGAGACAGCGGAACTTCGGCGTAAAGTGGAGGAACGGCGTCGGCGAAACGAGGAGCACATGCTCATTCTCAACAAGCGCAAGCAGCACGTTGCGGAGCAGATCAAAGCAGCAGAGCAGCGTGACGAAGGCGTGAAGGACCGCTTCGCCGCCTTTGAGGCCTCTCGGGAGGAGACGCGGCGCCAGATTATGGCCGCCATCAAGAAGGTGGAGGAAGCGGGGCCCCAGGAGCTGGCAGACTACGAGCAGAAAGTTCGGGTGCTCCGCACCACCATCAAGGAAACGGAGGCGACGATTGAGGCCGAAGCAAAGTCCTGGGCACTGGAGCAGGCCATGAAGGAATTCAACGAAAAGTCTGATGCGCGTAAGTGGCTCCTGGAGGAAGTGAGCGCAGCAGAGGGAGGCAAAGACATCTGGGCTGACTTGCTGCAAGAGGCGAATAGCCTCAGCGTTAGCGAGAGCCTGCAGTCCTTGCAAGAACTTCGTTCCATCATTACGGCATAGGGAACACGACATGGCTGTTGGGAGTCCCAATCTCTTCATTGGTAGCCTGGCTTCAACGACGTCCTTCTTGCCCACCAACTTCTGACGTTCGAGGGTCTTCACGCTGTCACCACAGAAACTCCGTAACACGCCCGTCTCCGTACGTCGTCGCGAATTCTGTACGTGTGAGCGATCTTGTTTTCGCTCATTTCTGCATCTCCCCACCCACGCCGCTACCCAACTCCCTTGACGCCCACAAACCAACTGTCACATTCATAGATACCTCTTCCTTTTTTTTTTGTTCTTGATCTTGCTTTGTCTCACTGATGATATATTATTATTTTTGGTGTTACCGGTGTTGCATCCATTCCGTCTGCCAGAAAGCACGGACTCCCACCACGTTTCCCTTTCTATTTTTAAGAGTTTTAGATTCATTATTAGAACACACCGTACCCTCAGGACACTCGTGTCAAAGAGAGAATCCTCTCAGCTACACACACACTCAAACATGTTACGGAGATCCCTCCACCCCACCCCCGCCGCCTCCTTTACTCTTCGCCACTTACAGTGCCACCTTACAGATTTTTTTTCTTTTTTTTTTTGGGGGGGGGAGGTAAGTGTGTGCGTGTGTGAGCGTGATCGTTCTCTCGCTGTGTGCCGAAGTGATCGGCTCTGTGAGGTGACGGTGTGCGTACATTGCACGAGGCAATTCTGCGTTTGTTGGTACCGAGATGATATACGAAATGCAAAATAAAGCCAGAGCGGTTCGATGGCAATGGTTGCACACGGACTGCGCCACAAGCGTTCTTGCACTCTGTGTCTGCGCCAGCCGACATACGAGGTGGTAGAACATTCAATGACGTCGTCTCCTCGCCCGCTTTTGGAAGCACGAGGGTGCCCCTTGTATGGGTGCTTCACGTGTCCTGTGGCTATGCAGAGAATAGTAGCCGATGGGTTCCCTGTCAAGTGTGACTGTTGGCCTCACCCTCTTCCTCTTTGTCCTCGTTGCTTTGGTGAACTTTTGTGTGGAATATTCGTTATGGGGGACCCTGAGGGTTCAAGCAAGATACGGTTATGCTTTGTCACACAATCCCATCGAGGCGTTCATTCACTCACTATTGCTAGGTGTCTTATTGAGCACTTATCAGAAGACGTTTCACGAGTTCTCAATCGTACTTGATAGCGCCGCATGTCCACGTTTGTTCGGATCACCAATGTCCCTTCAACGTTTAACGAAGTAGACCTCACCCGACTGTGTGCCTCCTTTGGCGAACTGACAGAGTTTAGGCAGCTTCCACCTCCTCGCACGAGAGGGACGGAAGACAATGCAAGTGACCCGTCGACAGTCACGGTAGAGGTTGGCTTTGAAGAGCGCGAGGACGCTGTCGCAGCAGCAGGCAACCTGGAAGGCATGGCGTTCCATGATTCCTTCTTGCGAGCCTTTGTTGTCAGTCAGTGACTCACCGCCGAAAGCGCGTAGCTCCCAGTGTTGCAGCCATTGGCAATCATACGTGGATTCCCTTCTCTACATTTCTGCGGTGATCTGGTGCCATCACAGTTTTCCGTCAACCCACAAAACCAAGAATACCTTTTGAAGTGGAGATGGTGAAACGTCCCCTCACGGTGTTTTCTCGTGCCCTGTACAGTACACGACATCCATTGACAGACACCATGCCGTTTGATGACGACGAGATTTCTGAGTCGCACAGCGCGCAGCTTTCGACTCGGCAGTTGCCCTTTTCGAGATCAATTGCGACGCCGAGTTATTTTTCGGCCTCTGTCTAGCCGATATACGATCCCAAACCCACCTGCTAGCCTCAACCACTCCCGCACTGGCGCTTCCTCCTCTTGCACATGAAAAGTTTAGCGCGCAAGGACTTTCTTTGCTCTTCTTCACGCACTCGTAGGACACGTATACGTGACGCTGCCACACATCAATTCATTGGCTTATCTGCCTGCAGGAATTTCGAATTTTGATCTCTCTCCGTTCCTTCATACCGCCTGTTCGCTGTTAAAAATACAGTCCACTCGTTAAGGATGTCTGCTGCCATGGACCTTCCCCAGAACGAGTATGTCGTCATCCTGGACGCGGGCTCGCAGTACGGCAAGGTCATCGATCGCAAGATCCGTGAACTCAAGGTAGAGACGCGCATTCTGCCCCTTGACACACCGCCCGCAGTCCTGAAGGCGGACCCCAATGTGAAAGGCATCCTCATTAGTGGGGGGCCCAGCTCCATCCACGACGTGGACGCACCTAAGATGGACCGGGAGTACTTTGCGATCGGCAAACCTCTCCTCGGCATCTGCTACGGCATGCAGCTCCTCTGTGCAGAGTTCGGTGGCGACGTGAAGAAAGGTTCTGTTCGCGAGGATGGCCAGGACGAAATCACCGTGGACAACGCCTCACCCCTTTTTGCGGGTCTCTCACCCAAGGAACAGGTCCTCCTGACACACGGCGACAGCATTGTGAACGCAGGAGACCAGCTAAACGTGATTGCCAAGAGCTCGGCGAACATCATTGCTGCCGTGCAGCACAAGAGCTTGCCACTTTACGGTGTCCAGTTCCATCCGGAGGTGGAGCTCACTGTCAACGGTATGACAATCTTCAAGAACTTCCTGACCGCGTGCGGATGCTCCTTCAACTTCACCATGGAGGACCGCGAAACGGTGGCCATCAACATGATCCGGGAACGGACGGCGGGCGGTCAGAAGGTTCTTTGTCTTGCATCTGGTGGCGTGGACAGCACCGTCTGTGCTGTGCTTCTTCTCAAGGCATTGGGCCCAGAGCGCGTTGTCTGTGTCCACGTGGATCACGGTTTCATGCGGCTGAACGAGAGCGCCAACGTCATTCTCGCTCTCAAGAATGGTGGCGTGGATGTGAAGCTCGTGGACGCTGCAGAGGACTTTGCTAACGCCACAACAACAATGCCCGCAAAGCCAAAGCAAGGTAAGCCTGCATACGAGACGAAGAAACTGAGCGAAAACACGGATCCCGAGGAGAAGCGCAACATCATCGGCAACACGTTCATGACGGTGTGTGACAGGGCCATCAAGGAGCTAAACCTTGACGTCAACAACCTCCTCCTTGCTCAGGGCACGCTTCGCCCAGACCTGATCGAGAGTGGTTCCGCGTACGCCAGCACCAAGGCAGACGCCATCAAGACACATCACAACGACACGGCGCTGGTGCGCCAACTGCGCGATGCGGGTCGCATCATTGAACCCCTCTGCGACTACCACAAGGACGAGGTTCGTGAGCTCGGCGCCCGTCTGGGCATCCCGCGCGATTTGGTCGAGCGTCAGCCGTTCCCCGGACCGGGCCTTGCGATCCGGACGCTGTGCACGGACGGCACAGCATTTCACGAGGAGCACTTTGAAAGTACGTCCAACACGGTGAAGGAGGTGTGCACCGGCAAGCTGCTCGACTCAGAGGAAGTGCGGCAGATTGCAGCCTCGTTGCACTTGTCCTCGTGCCTGCTGCCGGTCCGCACCGTAGGTGTTCAGGGCGACGGACGCACATACGCCTACGCGGCAGCCCTCAGCATTGGTTCCTTCCCGACGGCGGAGGAGTGGAAGAAGCTCATGGTCATGGCCAAGGCAATCCCAAAGGTTGCCCACCACCTGAACCGTGTCGTCTTCATGTTTGGCTCTCGTGAAGAGGTCTCTCCGGTCAAGGTCACCCCAACATACCTCGTCAAGCCGGTGCTGGACAAACTCCGCACTGCGGATGACATCGTCGGTCGCGCACTTGTCAAGCACAACCTTGTCCGCAAGCTTAGCCAGGTGCCTGTCGTGCTTGTGCCCGTTGGCTTCGACAAGGATGGCGCTTACAGTGTTGTCATCCGCACTTTTATCACTAACGACTTCATGACAGGGGTTCCTGCGGTTCCGGGAACAGATTACATGCCTTTGGAGGTTCTTTCCGACATTGTTGAGCAGCTGCAGCAGCTTCCCTTCGTTGCCAAGGTGATGTACGACATGACCGCGAAACCTCCAGGTACCACCGAATGGGAGTAACACAAATTGAAAACCAAAGAGCGACGCCGAGAGATGGAAACCAACCGGTGTGCTTTGTGGCGAAAAGAGTGGGAGGCACGGCGCATGTTCGACGTGGTCGGTACTCTTTTTTTTTCTTTTGTTCCCGTGTAACAACTGCTGCGAGTGTGGTTGTCCGCATTGTCTTCGAATGGAGACTAGGAATTTGTCTGGTTCGCTATGGCGGACTTTGTAATTCCTGTTCCCGCTTCTCGACGTGTCGCTGCGGCCGTTCACAACGCGCCAGCCGAACCATGGCTCCGTCTTTTCCTTTCCCCCGAAAGCTGGGGTCCGTTATACGTTTGGTGGGGAGCGTGTCTCAGAAGAAACGTCTGAGGCCCGACATGTGCCCCTTTCTGCAAGTTCCCGCTCTGTGTGAAGTGTGCCAGTTCTCTTCTGTCTCCTGTCCGCCATCCCACCTTCCTTTTATGCCTTTGTGCTTTCCCCTCCCCTCCATGTTTTTTTTTTGTTTGTTTCTTCGTTGATATCCATACGTTTCATTAACAGATGACGTTTAACGCACTTGACTGCATACAAAAACAGAAAAGTAGACGAATCAGTGGCGTCTAAGGACGCGTGGAGCAACCCGTGTGACTGCATTTGCACGTCTACTCTGGACTCGCGCACAGCGGATCACGAGACGACGGACACCCTCGTCGCTCTGACAACGCCGTGGCTTTCCGTCAGTGCCCTTTACAGCTCACGGCACCTTGTGGAGCGCTTCCATCATTCGACGAGCGGCTGCAACGAAAGAAATCTCAAATAACCGAATGGCCACCACACGCTGCTTTTTGAGCTTGGGAATCTTTGGAAATGTCATCTCTCCTCTAACGTCTTACATACACCTCCCACCCACTTGCCTCTTTTGTAGTAATACTAACATTAAAGTTAACCCCCACCCAACCCTCCTCCTGATTCATCTCTTGTTTCTCCATTTTCGCTCTTCTTTTGCTTGTTTTTTTTTCTTCATTTTCCCCCTCTTTATTGTCTTGTTCCTGACTTATTTCTCTTCATTTTCCAACAGAACACTGCAAACATTCTATTCCGGTATTCTGTCACAGTAAAGTACAGACGCAAAATTAACAAAAACAAAAAACAACTGAACCATCCTTGTAACTGCGTGTGCTTCTTTTCCCTATTAAACCCTTGCTCCAACATATTCTCTGTTTCAGTGTTTCCCTTTAATTTTCGCATTGTTCACTTTCTCTTGTTTTATCTACTGTAGTGAGTGCTCTCTTCTCGTTTTTCTCCTGCCATCGACAACGTACCTATCGTCGGTTGTCAGTCCGACTTTCGTTTCTCGTATATAAAATAATACTGCGACTAGATTCCTCCGTGGTAGGATCACCTCTTGTCGCTTCTTTCCTCGCCCGCATTTTTTCTTTTTTTGCATTATTCTTTTGGTTTCCCCCGCCTTATCCACCCTTTTCACCGCTGCGTCTCTTTCCGCATCTTTAGGCATTGCTGATTCCCCTCTTGGCTATCAACTCCCTCTCCTGTAGAAGCGGCTGACAACGGCTATCAAGGCATTTCCTACAGGGGTACCTTCACGCATACCTCGACAGACACCGTCATACAGCTCTTATCGTCTGCCAGGTATCTTCTCCTGTGAGTTCGGGTGCATGCTAAGAGTTTGCCTTCAAGGGTGATCCTTTCATTTTATCTTTCTGCGTAAATTTCCTTCTTTGTACTCATCAAGATAGCCTCCTGTTTAACTCATATAGGTTGCTTCTTCTTCTCGTTTGGTTTCTCTGGTACTCGTTGGCTGACGACTACAAACGAATAACTCGAGAAATCAGTAATTATCAAATCCCATCTGCAACAGACTACCTGCGCACCTCTCTTCTCTACGACTTCCACATTAGTCACTGGAGTCATAGCCGCCACAAAGTCGATCGTGACGCTTGCAAACACATCCCCACGTTATCTTCATCGTGCTCGCCACCATGACGCTAACCACTGCGCTCTCTTTCCACACGATGCTCCTCCCGGAGAACGACACCGTGGCCAAGAACGACATCAGTATCTCCTCCGCTATTGCACCAAACCAGCCGCGAAACACGTTCACCGTGAGCTACGCGAACCGCGCTCCCGGGTCCTGGGTGGCACCGTTGCCTCCTTCACGTGATGATGTGCTTTTCCAACAGGAACAGGTACGGGCACACCGTCAAGCACTTCACGAGGCCTTCATTGCAAAGCACGAACAGGCCATTGCCTCTGTGTCGGAGGCGGATCGCCAGATTGGCGTGAAGATGCTGCTTCGCCTGGCGGCACAACGGGACCTTTCCCTGGCCGAGAAGCAGGCCTATCCGCCTGCCGTGCTTTCCTTCATGAAGACAACATGGCAACAGTTCCTGCGCCAAGGAGAGGCTTTCCTCAAGGAGTGTCCCGTCCCCGCGGCGAGTGAGAGTGACATCGAAGGGGCGACTCCTGCCGTCAGCGCTGCTACCCGTAGCACGGCCGCTGTGGAGAATATCAGCAGCATCGGCGTCTGGTTCAGCGGACCGAACGTATCCCTGCCCCTGCGGCAGTACGCTGTGCAGGTGCCGAACATCAACAGTGATGGCGAGGAGGAGGTGCAAACGCTGGTGGTCGTGGGACTTCTTTCGTTCGCCTACTCGAGCTATGTGATGCAACTCCGCTCTATTGCCCAGCAGTCTGTCCTGGCAGAGCTCAAGATGATTGAGGAGCAGCTAGGGACGAAGTGCCTCTTCGCTCCGAAATTGCTCATCACCCCTTGAAGATGGCACGGTACCCACCACCACTGTGGCCAACTCCGTTCGAGTGCGTAAGCCGCCACCGCGTGTGCTGCTCCCATTCCCCTCCGCCCTATACACACGCAACTCCTTTGTTTTTTTTTCTTTGTTTAATTTCTGTGCCTCAATGGTTTCTCTACATGTACTCGTTTACTCCTCCTTCGTTATAATTCGTCGCGTATCGTTTGTTAAGCTTCTCCATCCCATCTCTGTCTTTTTTGTCTTGACTTTTTCATCTATGGGCTTCCCCTTTTTTCGCGACAACCGGAATCCGTCTTCCTCACTGTTTTCCAGCACAAAGGTCTGACTCAGCGTGGGTATGTTGCACTCCACGAGAACTGCTCTTTTGGCTTTGTCCTTTGAAAGTGATTTGAAGCTCGTCACCGTAATACAAGCCCACGTGAATCGTGCACCTCTTTCTCTTCCTATCTCCACCCACCACAACAACCTCCCTGCACTCAACGGACGCACACACGCAGAAAGACGCCTGTGAGTGTTGGGGAAAACCGGTTGGGGGGG
>JASAOC010002007.1:41384-69023 GCA_030849835.1 Herpetomonas samuelpessoai
TCCCCCCCCCCCCCCCCCCGGGTGATGGACGAGTGCAAACAGCTTTGTTTGTCATGGGTCCACGTTTTGGCCGTCTGACCGTCGACCGTCTAAGTCATCCTTGCGCTTTTCGCCTAGTCTCCTTCTAATGTTTTTGTTTTCCCTACCTGTTCTGTCGCTCCGCTTATGTACCCACAGTCGTCTCCTGTGTGTTTTCTTATTGTTTTTCTCCCCTTTCTGTTGTCGCTCCCCCGGCACGCCGTTTCACCCTTGCTCGTACTGGTTCCTTCCAGTACCCTCACTGCTACATGTTCGGTGCGGTGCAAGTTTCGCCGTGGCGCCGGGCACATATCCTGTCTCGCTTTTCCCGTTTTGTTTCCGCTATAGTTTCCTTCCTACAGCGAATATATTTTTGTTACTATATCCAAACAGTGTGATGTATAAACACACGTCAGCAAAAACTTTTCTTAAACTCACGAAACCCATCTGAATACCCCCCACCCCCCTCCCAACCCCTCGGAACTTGGCCGCCGCCGGTACCATTTCTTGCGAAGCTGCGTCGTGGGCGGTTTGGCGGTCATTTCCTCTACGTGAATTCCTCGTTCCCTCCCCCCCCCCTACTCACTACTCCCCAGCACTTCAGCGTCCTTCACGTCCTGATGTGAGTAAATTTGTTTTCCGTGACCCTTTCTTCAGTTTTGTTCTCTTCCGACATCCCATTTCAGTGCCTTGTAGTTACACAGGGGTCTGATGGACGTGGGAACACTCCGCTTTCATGACTGCTGGTGGACCGCGAGTTGCCTGTCACCCCTGAACACAGGCTGTGAGGCGTCTCCGAACCTTTCCTGTCTGTCCTTTCCCCTCGTGTGCATCATCCCGCATGATCAGGTGGCCAGCTGCCCTAACGATGCTAGTGCCGAATAAAACTTCTATGACTTCGCGAACAGGACACTGGACAAAACATTTCCTCCCTTCTTTACACTCCATCATTCTTTTCTTCCCTCACTCGTTTTCTTTTTTGTGTGCATTCCATATCCTTTTCCTTGCTTTTTGCTTTTTGCTCTTGCCGTCCTTTGGCCCTTTCCAGTATTGTGTGCACTGCGGGTCGTCCCATTCCACCCGTGTTTGCCGTGCCACGGTAGATGATCCTCTGGTGGCGGCGCCCTTCGTTTTCCCCTGGGATATACTCTCCTGGGAGCTGGCTTGTCCCCCTTTTCCCCCACCACGGAAAAATGATGAGTTCGGAGCGGAACTCGAAGTGACCGAACCACCAAAGCGGAAGCGGAACGCTCTGTTATCACCGCCCTCACGTTTCTCTTGGCAGTGTCCGTGAGGCAGGGACTACATTCGTACATCCGCAATGCGTCCGCACATAGGCACATCAGAGGAAAGGGAGACGGTTCTTTCCTCCGTCTTCTCGTTAATCTATTCCACTGGTCAAAGGCCGCAGGGCACCCGGCAAAGAGATGTCTTCCTCGGTATATATAATTTCTCTATCTTCCGTTTTATCTATTTTGTTGTCCTTAGTTTCCCGACTCTACAACTTCCCGGGAAGGCTCGATCATTTTTCACGACTCTTCGCCCCAGCAAATCTCGCCCTATGCACGCCATTTTCGCAACTGCCTTTCTCCAAACTTCGTTTGTTTGATCTTGGTATTCTTTCCCCCATACCCGCCTCCCCCCCCCCCTTCTCCCCATCTTCTACTACTGAAAGCCTGTCCTCTCCCTCCTCCCTCCGCGGTCCTCTCGACTTGCGAGTAGCTTGTTCCCTTCGCGCTGTCTGCAGCAACAAGGGGGTGCAACTGCGTGTCCTTTTTTTCTGTGGGTGAACCGCTTCCGACACAACCTTGTGTTTTTTCGTGATGGCGCACGAGCTCCTGTTGGAATTCGCTTTGTCGGGCAGTAGCGCAACCCACCTGTGGACCTCGACCTATTGGGCGACCAGGAACCCAAGGTACCACGGAAGCGCCTACTGCCTCCCCCCTGTGCATCCTCCATCTATTTCCTCAACTGGCAGGTATTCTGTGCCCTGGAAGTTCATCCCTTCAGACTGTGCAGGAGTCAAACACTGTTTAAACCCCTCCTGTACGAACGGAAAACGCTATCTTGGAAGCTACCACAACCGCATTTGTCGGTTCTAGAGGTACAGACCGTTTCCCAAATTGGGACTTTTTTTCAGTGGAAAGCTTGGGCGATGATGTTCCTGTTCTTCCTTCGCCATTTGTGTTTCGCTTCCTTTTTTTTTTCATCTCTTCACCTTTCATCTCCCTTCGTTTTGCTTTTCTCAGAAGAAAATACACAACCTTTGCAGGCTGAGAGCTTTTCAATCGCTTGGTACAACTGTCATTTCCCCCTTTCTCCTGCCGCCTATCTCATCACTACTTTTCTTCTTGCAGACCTCTTTTTTGGTTTATCATCTGCTGACTCACTATTGCGGAGAATGTGAGGTAGTACAGCAGTACGCGGATTCCGGTTATTCACTTCATGTGGCTTTGAAATTCAATTGCAAACATGGCCGGACTACAGTCCTTCTAACTTTGATAACGTCATCACTACTTTTTCGCGTGTGTGCGTATTTCTGCTGCTCCCGCCTTCATTCTTACTTTTCGGTAACGCGACCTTGTGTTCGACCTCACGGTAGTCATCTTTTTTTTTTCTTTTCCGTTTTTCCTCTATCCCAGATCCCCGTTGGTTTCATCAACTTGTGCGTCTGACGCACCTTTCCCGCGCGTACCGGTATATGCACCTGCACCAATTTTGCATTGACTTTGCTTCCTTTTTATAGGTCTTTGACCTCCAGTTTACATCTCCGTTTTTGATCTTCTCTTTCTTTCTCTTTATATAAAACAACTGAAAACAATTTTCCGTTCATATTTTCTCTTGGGGCCACGCCAGTACTAGGCTGGGCACATTCCTGTAAGCAAACTATCAAGGAGAACTGCGACGGGCAGGCCGACCGCATTCTGGTTCCTGCTGGAGAGCACTCACGTATGGGTTGCAACGCCCCGCGCGACGTCCTCTCTGCGTGAATACCTGTGTGCATCTAAAAGGGTGGAAGGGAGACTCTGCTGTCTCTGTTCCAGCTCCACTGATTAGCGGAGGCGCACTAAGAACTCATGGTGCTGCGAGAACCTGATCAAATACACAGGTCTCGCCGTTAGCTCTTCTTCATAGGAGAGCCTTTGCACCATTGCGCAGCGAAACATATTTCCTTTGTCTTCTTCTGAATCAGAGAGAAAGGCTCCGCGCAGCGCGTGTATTCTCCGATACAGGTGCACAGTTCACTTATGCGTATCTCTCTCTCTCTCATCACCGTTCTCGTCTTCGTCCAATGGTAACGTCTTGGAATCGATAAAGTCTTAGATTCACTTTTTCTTTTCATTGCCCTACGACTGGGGTGCTGGGCTCTTCTCTGCCTGTTTCCCGTTTTCCATCCTCTCTCACTCTCTCCCCTACGGCAGCCTTCGCCATAGCTTCGCCACGAAGTGCATCAACGGCAGAGGGAAGTGTCACCACAGATGTTGAACAGTCTCCATGGACTTTGCAGCCGTCACCGAAGTGACACTCCGGGGCGTCCTATTGTCTGCCTGTTAACCGACGCACTGTTCGACCTCCTTGGAGGTCTGTCTGGTCAAGCATCGGGAAATCTGAGCGGGCTCTCTGATGCCCTCGATAACGCATTGAAAACAGGTCGGGATTTTACGGCCGCAGAACAGCCCTGTTCACAAGCTCGGCAGCACGTGTCAGCTTGTATCAAGAAAGCTGTCACGGGTGAAACGGACAGCTTCCTTGGACCGATGTGCTCCCCGTTCCGTCGCGCCCACTCTGAGCCGTTGGGGTCCCAGGCGTACCTGGTGACGGAGAAGAGCGATGGGCTCCGCGTTGTCACCCTCTTACAAAACGTTGTCGGCCTACCAAAGTGGCAGGAGGTAGAGGCCTCGGAAGCACCGGCCTCTCGGGGGAGCCTTTGCCTCGAACACCTAATTTCTGTTGCCTCCTTAGAAAGAGCAGCATCAGCACTGGCACGAGGTGCAACCATTGTCGAAGGAGTGCACTTGGTTGAGGTGGATAGCGGAGCAGAAATTGAGTATAGCGTGACACAAGGAAGAGAAGGAGTGTTTCTACTTTCCCGATGCTTAAACAGCGCTGAGAAGATTGCTGAAACTGCGTCATCCGCACTCCCCACTACTCTCATTCTTCACCGCGACTCGACACAAGGAAAGAGGACAATGGCATATTGTCTGGACCGCACAATGGATGCGGCATACCTCATCCTGTGCACGGGCCAGGACACCTTGCAGGACGGTGTAGCACAAACTGTTGTCGACGGCGAGCTTGTCATGGCGTACGACAGCCTTGAACAGGGCGAGATGTTTCTAGACGCTTTGGACAGTAAGTCAGCAGACAAAACGTCACATCCCCACTTCTCCCCGCGGGTCTGTCTGGCGCTTTTTGACGTGTTCCTGATCCGTCGATACGATGAATCAGAATCTGTGCTGACGCACGCCACCATGTCTTCGCGTTACAAACAGCTGCAAACACTTTTTCCACTTTGTAAAGCGGAAGGACACAGGAATGCCCCGGCCTCGGTCCCAGAGAAAGTCTACCTTTTCGCCAAGACGATGTGGCCGCTGTCAGAATTTTCCCAGTGTCTGACCAAGGTGCGACGCCTCTCAGCGTCTCAGCGATACTGGTTCACGGGACCCCTCGGCTACACGCTGAATGATGGGTTCATTTTTACACCCGAGAAGTTTCCCATTTGTGGTGGCGCCAGCAAAACCCAGTTAAAGTGGAAATGGCGCTCGCTTTTGTCTGTGGATTGGCTCGTGACAGCATCAGACAAGAGCGCGGACGAGTATAATGTGTTCCTCTTCTTCCGCAAAAAGAACTACGGCTTCCGCGAAGATACTGTGGGGCACTGGCGCCGTCACAAACCAGTGCGTCTTCTCAACCCTCACAGTTTCGAGGTGCCAACGGACAACCCCGTTGTCGTTGAGTGTGTCTACGATGCATCTCACCAGCTTTGGAGTATAGAGCGCTTGAGGAGGGATCGCTGCGAGGCGAACTCTGTCGTCACTGTCATCTCCGTTTTCGAAAGTCTTGCGGAAAACGTCACCCTCCTCGACCTCTGCAGCATTCTGGGGCTCTCTGTGCAGCATGTTGTAGCGTCACAAACCGATGCAACTGCAGACACCACCTCTCTAGAATCCCTGGTTAACTCTTTAGAACCGAGCACCGCGGTGGTTCCCATTCACGAAAGTCCAAGGCAACAGGGTGACCAAGATAGCTCCGCAAAGGGGGAAGCGGCACCAGCAGAAAAACGCATGACTGCGAAGCTTGGACTGCGTGCGGTCTCTACACCAAGCAGGGGGGCCAAGCTTACACTATACTGGGTCACCAACACGGGAAACCCAGACGTCAAGCGAGGCATCCCTTGTGAACTGTGCTTAGTGCGAGAATGTGCTGGACTGGGACTGCCCTGCCTCCATACGCAGAGTACTGCTGAGGAAAACCAAGATGCGTCGGACCAAGCTTTCACGCTGGCGGATGGCGAGCCAGACACTGGTAGTGCGCCTGTGAACCTCTCTTGCGCTTCGGCGCTGGAGGACTACTTGTACATTGAGTTGGCGAACGCTGGGGGAAGCTGTGGGTGGTCCGACTTCGTTGTCGATGCCTACTTTGATGGCGCAGCAGGGCACTGGGTCCTGGTGAAGCTGCACCCCCACGGCCGAAACAGCGAGGCCAACTTTGACTGGATTCTCAACCATCTCCAGTGGCTCATTGACCACGGGGGTGGTTCTGCCGCCGCAGAGGCCCTTCCACCGTCCGCGTACGGACCACCAGCCACTATTCCCAAAGCAACGGTGGCCGAAACCCAACTGACAAACGAGCACTATGCCGTCAAGTCCAAGACGCTGGGACTTGCCAGCAACGCGGCCTCGGACATTGATGCTGCGGCGCGTAGCCCACGGTCCCTACAAGACCGTGGGTCCCTGCGGCGATTCAACAACTGGATCAAGGCAGTCTTACTGAAGCAGCAAGTGGACAGGGTAGCCCCCACCTTCCAGGGCCGGCACGCTCACGGAGAAGGAAAGGAGGCGGAAAGAAGTGGACGTGCCTGCACGGCACCACGAGGTGGGTGGCGGGGGAGGGGCCACAGCGGTGGCAGGAGGGGTGGCAGGGGGATGGTGCAGAAGTCAGACCCTAGTGGTGCGCCACCAAGTGACATCTGGCGGCTGCGCGTTGCGGATGTGTGTTGCGGCCGTGGTGGGGATCTGCTCAAGTGGCGTGCGGTGGCGCCCGCCTTCCTGTATATGACGGACTCGTCCTTTGCCTGTGTGGCTGAGGCAGCGGCACGGTATAGCACCACGAAAGGACTCAGCACAAAAGCCACGGAGCCTGGTATCCCAGCTCACTTTGCTGTTCATGATGCGTTCGACCCCTTGTCAGACCTCAAAACCGGTCTGTCGTCTTTCACGGACGACGGCAAGCATCCCTACCATCTCATATCTTGCCAGTTTGCGCTGCACTACGGGTGCTTCTCCGCGGAGCGGTTAGACTACTTTTTAGGCGCCGTCTCCTCCTGCCTCGCACCGAATGGCGGTGTCTTTGTGGGCACCACCGTGAACGACGCTGAGTTGATGAGACGCTACCATGAGCGCGGCGCGTCCTTTGGGAATTCACACTACCACATCCGCTTTCCGACAGAGTCTGTTGCTGCCTTGGACAAGGCGAGCCGCTGCGTAGAGGCGAACAGCGGCGACAGGGAAGCGTTACCCTTTGGTGTCCGGTACTTTGCGACCGTGGAGAACTCTGTGACGGAGCTTCCAGAGTACGTGGTGCCGTGGAAGCAGTTGGTAGCGATGGCCGGCCGGCACGGCCTGCACGTCCTCTGCGATGCTTCCTTTTCCGACTTTGCGGACACGCATATGCCCACCTCCCTGGGCCAGGAACTTTTGAAGACGTTTGCCGCACCGCCGCACCGAAAACGGGACCGTGACACCAGCGACCGTACGCCATCACCCACCCCTGCGTCTCCCAGCCTCGCGACAGGCACTGCGAACGCGCCATCTCAGGGCATTGATCTTACCCCCGAGGAACAAGAGGTGGTGTCCCTCTACCGTGTCTTCATTCTCGAGAAGCGTATCTAGAGCGGTGGAGCGTAATCTGCATGTCAGGAGGGGCGTGAAGGATGTGAAGCAATCGGTGTGCGATGGACGTGCGCATGGTCGACTGAAGGGCAGACGTGCTGATCTCACATGCTTTATGGCGAACACGCCCTTCCAAAGATAAGCTACTCCCGTAACGGCAACGAAACACAGAGGAATGAAGAAGAAAACATGACATACCTACGCAAACCTTACATGATAACGGAAGAGGACGGAAGGCCTAGACCCCTACCCATGCAAGCCACTGAGACTTTTGAGCTCACGGAGGGCCATTGTGTATGTTCTAACAGTAAACAAAGGTTTCTTTCTCTCTTCCTTCTCCCTTACTGCGCATGGGTTTGCTCTCTTCTCACTAGTGTCTCGCAAACGCATCCAGTGAAGAATCTTGCAAGCTGCGGCCACCTTCTCTTTTTGTTTGTCTTTGAGTGTTCCTATTAACCCTGAGCGTCAGTCGAACCGATGGAAGACGTGCTAAATGCATTCTTCTCTGGGGGAGGAGGCCCCTCCATGGCGCGTGGGGGTGGTGGTTCACGTCGGCGTGACATGGATGCGCTGGTGCCCGTGCGAACGACGTTAGAGGAGCTCTACTGTGGGGCAACCAAGGAGATCACTCGACCTCGCTCGGTGCTATGTGGCACTTGCCACGGCCGGGGAACCAAATCAAATGCCACCAAAACCCAAACTCGCTGCCCCATTTGCAGAGGCGCAGGCGCACGAATCGTGGTCCAGCAGATGGGCATGATGATGCAGCGTATGCAGGTGGCGTGTGACGCGTGCGGAGGCAGCGGGGAGCGGATCGACCCCAAGGATCGCTGCCTGACGTGTAACGGCAATAAAGTCACTCAAGAGCAAACCCAACTCACAGTGAAAATTCTCAAAGGTATGACAGACCGTGAGCAGATCATATTCAAAGGTAAGGGTGACACCCACCCAGATCTGCTGACCCCTGGCAACGTTGTGGTGCTTCTGCAAATGGAGCGACACCCCACTTTTGTTCGCCACGGAGATGATTTGCACGTGAAGCATAGTATCACACTTGCCGAGGCGCTTTGCGGATTCCAATTCAAATTGACCCACCTTGACGGTCGAGAACTCCTTGTGCGTCGGAACCGGGGTGAGATCACGCGCCCAGGCGAAATGAACATGATTCGTGGCGAGGGCATGCCTATGAAGGGGAAGTCCGACAAAAATGGCGACTTGTTTGTCCACTTGGACATTACGTACCCCGAGTCTCTGGCCCCTGAACAACTTGCTGCGCTGCAGTCGGCACTGCCGGTGGTGCGCAAGCAGCCAATCATAAACGAGGAGGAAGACTACCACACGTGCTACGCAACACGGACCTCGGTTGCTGAGTTCCGTGCGGAAATGGAACAAGAGGAGGTCGATGAGGATGACGATGACGGCGATGGAATCCATGTCGGGGGCTGCCCAATGCAATGACCAGCCAGCACGCCCCGCGCTAACGGTGCAAATGTGGGACACACGTTTCCTGGAGACCTTTCGCTGTGGTTCAACGGCGTCACGCGCCATCTCTGGCGATACCTTCTTCGTCCATACTTCACAACCCCTCTGACACGTTGGCAGAGATGGGACCGTGATGACTTGCTTTGCGTTCTGTTACGTAAGGACTACGTAAGACCTCTACAACGATAACCGTATTTGTTAAAACACCAAACCATGAAGAAAAACGAAAAAAAAGAAAAAGTGCACGCTGGAGTGTCACATTTAATGATGGTTGCGCAGACTGGCGTTTTTTTCACCGGAAACTGTGTATCCGTTCGACTCACTCCTGTGCTTCTGACGGTTGCTAACAGACGTACTCTGGCGAACTATGATGTGTGAAAAAGGGATAATCGCACACGCTAACAGGTGGACTCAAGGAGCTGCACCGCACCTGACTGTCTCACAAATGTTTGTAGCACAGCCGGCTGCACGGCGATGGTGCTTCTATGCTTCCTTCTGCCGTGCTGACACGAAATGTTTCGACCTTCACTCCTCTCCATACGGCGCATCATTCCTTGGCACTCACTTTTCTGTATTGGTGCCGTGTATTTTGCATCCTACCCATACTTGGACGTGTTCGCTGCCTCGCTGTCCGCAGGCACAAAAAAGAAAAAAAAAACTTTCTTCTAAAGCTGGCAGTGCATGTCTGCCATATTTACCCCTGATCGGGTAACTTTTCACACACACGCGTTCGCGCGCGTTTCAGCGATCGATTTGCTAGGACGTCGCTGGTAGCGTTCCGTGGACAGGTACCCGTTTTCGTGCCAAGATGGTGAACGTGCTCTTCCATGAACGACTCCGCAATCATGAATTCACGAAGTTTTTCATGGGGCACTATCCCCAACTTATCTTCCTTCCTCACAACAATCCAGTGTTTGACTACGGGTGTGGAGGCTTCTTTGTCCTACTTCACGACTATCAAAGTCTCGAGTCCATGGCCACCCGTGCCCCCGTTTGCAGCCGCGTTGAAGAGGCGCGGAAGCAGGTATCGAGCAAAGGGTCTGTTATTCTCCTCGTATGGATGAACGTGGCGGAGCCCTCTCTCGAGGTGCTCTCCTGGCTAAACCTTGACTGTGGTGTGGCACGGGGAGGGCGTGTCGTGCTCTGCTGGAGCCTGGAGGAGGTTGCGCAATTCGTTGAGGCGCTGGCGACGGCGTCTACGTCCTCTGTGGCGTACCGGCCAGCACAAGGGATTCAGGGAAACGCGGCCATGTCCCCCTCAGTGACAGATAATGGTCGAACCCCATTTGAAGTGACGATGCGGGCCTTCACACAGACCCCGCAGTTCCTCACCGAAACGGACATCACCAGAGTCGTGAACCGGCACAAGACGGTGGCGGACTTGCTCCTCAATTTCAGTCCCGAAAATGTGAAGGACATTCCAGGCGTCAGCACCAAAAAAGCGCAGCGGTTGCACGATGTGTTTCATGCCCCCTTTCAGACCACGCTACCCACTGTCCTCGACTTTCTCCCAAGAGACACAATGGAAGGAGGCCCCCGTCTTGTCGCCTCCGGTCTTGCCACGAATCCACCCACTGACTCTGTTTCGACGATGGGCGACCGCTACGGCGGTGAGGAGCGCGGCGGTCCCTCGACTGCTGTGCAAGATGTGCTGGAGAAGATTCGACAGAAAGAGGACGCCGTCGATACGGACGAAGACGCACCTGTGCCTCCTTCCACCGTGTTGGCACCTCCAGGAAGCTGAATTTCACCTGACAGTGGTCGGGCGCGCACACTGCGTGCACTGCCAGGTTGTACAGCTCCCCCCTCCGCACACGAAAATATTGCTCTTGAGGTACCATGAAAATTTCCAGTGACAAAAAAAGTAGGAGAATATCGATGGATATGCATAGTGTCGCATACCTTACACATGGACTGCTGCGTTGGTATGACTGACTCCAGGCGTGCACTCGTCGTCGCGTGTATACACCAACGAGAGGGCTGAATGCACAGGTAAACTATGGAACGAACACGTTCCCCTGTCATGCATCTGTTGAGGCAACCTTGAGCACTCTACCATCTTCTTTCATCTGTTTCCCTCTGAATGCGTTCCTAGTTTCAGAAACGCCTACCTTCCCTGGGAAGTGTACGCTGGATAAGCAGAGACTCGGCACGTTGCCGAGTATCAACGCGTCCTTGTCACTTGGTCTTCGCTGTCACATCAATCTATCAACCACCACACCTTTCCGTGCTCGGACAGACCTCTCCAGCTGTGCTTGTGTCAACTCACAAACTATAGGTCTTCCATTAGCACTTCGGGCGTTGCACGCACAAAAAGGCAAACATGCATCGTAGTGGCCCACCAAGTTTGGAGGATGAGCCCCTGCTCACGTCTACGGCGCCGCGGACGTCGTCACCATGGCGGCCTGCTCGCGTACCCGACTGGAAGAACCCTGAACCTGGGCAAGTCACTGAACCGCAGCAGCGAAAGCGCAGTACGGGTGCGGGTGTGGCAGACTCAGCGGCGACGACGACGTCCTTTCTTATGCCTTCCTCATCCACTAGAGAAAACGCAGAAGAGTCACTCTCAGGACATGCGCTCACGAATGGTGCGGTGACTACCGGGAAAGAACAGGTCCTCAGTAGGGTGGTGGTGCCAGAACGTGGGCAACTGCCGTCCATCCCACCACCGCCGACGGCATCACCGTTTTCCAAGGCGTCTCCAATCGCCGAGGAGAGACCGTTGTCGGCAACGACTCATGTCGATCATGCCCCACATCCAGAGGAGCCTAAAGAGGAGACGGACGCAGCAAACGCACTCGCGCGCTTTCTGCAATTCCGTCAGCAAAGTGCCGAGTTTCACGACAAGATCAGATGGAGCTTCGATCAGATCGCCACACTGGAATCCCGTCACGAGGCAGAGGCTACTGCGTATCGTGAGGCCACAGGGGCGAAGCTCGCGCAACAGCAAAAGCTGCTCGAAGAGGCTCAGCAAGAGGCTCACCAGGCGCAGGCGTCCTTGAAGAACCTCCAGGAGCAGCTTGACGCTACACGTCGGCGCGTCACGGCGTTGGAACAGGAATGCTACCAACGCAACGTCCATGTGGCACACCTGGAGCAGGCGCGGAAGCATGCGGAGGATAGAGCTCGCGTCGCGGAGGTGGGCCGCAGCATCGCCGAGGTTCGCCAGAAAGAGGCGGAAGCCGCCTCTGAGCAGCTGAGCAAATACGCGGAGATGCTGCGGGTGAAAGTGACGGATGCTCACAAAGATCGCGACGCAGCGCTCCTTCGCCAGTACAAGGCTTTTGAGGAGAATCGCAAAGAACTCATCATGTTCTTTGACAAACGCGAGGCATCCGTAGTGGAAAGCCTCAATGAGGTTGCTGAGCAGGTGTACGCCACCGCACAGGCAGCCGCCATGCGGAGGCTAGACGAAGGCGTTGCGCAGTGGCGCTCCCTCTACGAGAAGCTGCAGGCGCAATACAGAGACTTGGAGCAAAGCCTAGAAAGAAGACGGCAGGAGGCGGAGCGCGAATGGCAGGGTAAGCAAGCGCGACTGGAAGCAGAGGCGGCACGACAGCAGCAGGCACTGAGGGCAGAAATGGAGTGCCTCTCCGATGCCATGCGAAAACGCGAAGAAACCCTGGCAAGAACTGCCGCTTCAAGGGAGGCTGAGTTGCAAGCGCGTGAGCAGAGGATACGAGAGGAGCGCGCTGCTTATGAGGAAAACTGTGCTGCTGTCCTACGAAAGAAGGAAGCTGACCTCAAGGCCCAACATGAAGCTTCTCTTGTCGCAGCAAAGGAGGCGTTCGAAAAAGATCGCGAACGCCTCATGGAGACGTTTTCAGATCAACTGCAGAAAATAGCGAACATGCATCTCAACAATGAACGTGAGTTGGAACGCCTTCATCGGGAGAAGGAGCGCGAAATGGGTCAGCGATATCGACTGACGAACACAAAAGCAGAAGAACGCGAGAGCAACGCCAACCTGCACGATGCGGCGTTCAAATCACAAGAGGCGTTACTATCAAGTTTCGACAGCATCGAGACCAACCAACGCGCCCGGGCGGAGCAACTGAAGGCGCAGATGAAAGCAGCGGCACCCCCGCCAAGCACGTTCTAGTTCGAACCGTTTCTCTTCACCTTGCTCTTGTTGCCGTTCCCCTTCGTCCTGCATGAGCGCTCTTTACTCCTCTTACGCTGCACCACGGCAGAGGTGGTGCCCGTTTTCCTGTGTGCAGTCCTCCATTCGAAAATTCCAGGTTTGCGTTTTGATTATTGCTTGTTGCCGTCTTTGCTTGAAGGCACTCCATTACCGCAACGTGAAAAAGAAACCGTTCCTTAGGAGCGCAATATTGCCATTCGATCGCACAGTTCTCGGAAGAAGTCCAACGAGCCTGCCCTCTGCACAGACGGATAACTTTGAGTCGCAATGGGTACCCGGCGGTAACTTCAAGGAGACGTTCGCTTTTTGTGTAAGTGTATGTGTGTCTTACACAGAGGGAGATACCCCTCCAACGGTCATTCGTCACCAAAGGTGTGCTTTCGTAACCAGGCTGGTAGGTGCTGTGGATCTTTGGCATACGATGTCTACTTTCAGTCGGTTCTGGCGCCTGGCACCTGGCATCTGGCTACTTATCACTCTCTCTACTCAAACACATTGCCCTTCCTTCTTTTTCAGTTGACACACACGAAACTTCTGCCGATCCCATCACACTCCGTTTGTATAGGGGATGTTGGGACAGACGATGTGGCGACCTGTTCTCAACCGACTGGGAATCATGGCCCACCCGGCACTAGAGCGGCGGTGGGTCGACAGCAAGAAGTGTGACGGGATCATCACGCACGAGACGGTGCAACCCGGGGAATTGCTCGCCCTCGTTCCTTTCTGGGCGTGTGCTTCCCCAACGGTGGCTCAGTTCTCTCCGTGGGGGAAGCAACTCCTGGAACGAATTGACCAAGACGTTGTGGCAACGGAGGGCAACAGCCAAATTGTTTTCCCACGAGACAGCGCCGTCACGACCGGGTTTCTTGCGCTTTGTGCTCACGATCCTCACAATCCGCTCTTTGCATACCTTTCCCATGTCTCGCTCCAGATGGCAAGTGACGAGGAGCTTGCTGGCCAGTTGTCGGAAGACGAGCACGAAAAGCTTCTGCGGATCCGCAGCATCAACAAGAGCATCGTGGCTCAACTGCACGAGCGGCTGCGACCCGTTGTGCCCGAGCTAAGCATGGAGGAAACTCAGCGTGCTTTCACCATGTGTGAGAGTCGCTGTGTCGACGTCCCCTTTGGCGAGAGTATTCTTGGCGGGGCGGCGCTAGTACCATTTGTGGATCTCTTGAACCACGATACCAGTACGCAGGGGGTTTCCGTTTGTCTCATGGGGTGCCCTGACATACGGCGAGAATGCTCAGTGAAGCAGTGGTGCGAAGACGTGAACAGTTCAAAGACCCCTTTCTACGTTGTTGTGCGGGCCCTCGAGCAGATTGACGCAGGTGGGGAACTCACCTACGCGTACGCTGATCCGGAGGCGGACAGCGAACTTTACACCGATCGAGTTTTTTGGGCTTCCCGATTTCGATTTCTTCCTACGACGCGTTGAGAACGGGGGGAGGAAGGTTAAACCTGCTGGATTTTTCCGGTTTTTCCCTTGGGCATCGCGGTGGGACCTTGGAGATCTAGAAAAAGAACCTTGAAAAATAGAAATCAACAACGATGTATTCATCATCAAGTGGTACGGAAAGCGAACTCTCGTGTCACATGCTCCTGCAGCTTTCGTACCTCCCCTCATCGCCTGTTTCTTCTCCGCTGGACAATATTCACGGCGACAGGCGGCTGAAAAAGGAGCTTCTTGAAAGCCCCGTGACCAAATGTCAGACAAGTCGCTGCTTTTTCTCACCTCCCTCTTCTTCTTTCGGTGGTCCCATGTCGTGACCGGAAAGGACAACACAAACGCGTGCTCGTCTCACGAACGCTTTCAACGTACTTCACGGTCATCGTTTGCAGAGCGCTTTTCAACTGCAAAATACACATCCTTTGTTCAGCTGTAGGATGCAGGATTGTGGTACTCCTATCCAGGTCATGTGGGAGAGTGTCTTGGACGCTCTTCCAACCGTTCCGCAGCGTGGCCGCACGCGTGCGAGTAAAAAGACTCGCAGCCTCCCATCTTCGTCCGATGCGTCTCAGGGTCGTGCGCGGCGACAGAGTATTTATGCGTGCTGCCAAGCCAAGCACGTGTTCTGGGTCCCCACTGAGCACAACCCTCGCGAGCCGACGCTGCCGCCTAGAGTCAAAAAGGTGACATTCTCCGATCATATCGACGTTATCCTCTTCTCATGATGGGCACTGAGCTACGTGTTGCCCGCGTTGTTCCCTTTCTACAGGACGTGGAGTAACATGTCCACTCGTTTGTTCTCGCGTCTATCGCCTTGTTCGGTGGCGTTGTGCCACACAGCTTCCTTGGCTGCGGAGTGTAAACCTCACCTTCTGCTTCAACAAACTTCATGAAATACACCCAACTGCAGAAACCTCTTCAACAAAAACAGCTGGCAGCTCATATCCATGAATCGTGTCGCCTTTAGCGGCACAATCAGCATGAACCTCGTCTACAGGGCAAACTGAATCAACGGTACTCGTTTGTGTTCTTTTCCATCACTCTTCTTTGTTGTTGTTGGCATGTTAGGAAAAAAGGTAAGGACCCGAGAGATCCACAGACACTCACACACACCCGGAAGCTACTTCATCTCCCTGTCAAGATGGTCGCTGAGAACAAGGCTGCGAACCCCATGCGGGAGATCATCGTCAAGAAGCTCTGCATCAACATTTGCGTTGGCGAGTCTGGTGATCGTCTCACCCGTGCCAGCAAGGTGCTCGAGCAGCTCTGCGAGCAGACTCCCGTGCTGTCCCGCGCCCGTCTCACCGTGCGTACCTTTGGTATCCGCCGTAACGAGAAGATCGCCGTGCACTGCACCGTCCGCGGCAAGAAGGCCGAGGAGCTCCTCGAGAAGGGCCTCAAGGTCAAGGAGTTTGAGCTGAAGAGCTACAACTTCTCCGACACCGGCTCCTTTGGCTTCGGTATCAGCGAGCACATTGATCTCGGCATCAAGTACGACCCCAGCACCGGTATTTACGGTATGGACTTCTACGTCGTGCTGGGCCGCCGTGGTGAGCGCGTTGCCCACCGCAAGCGCAAGTGCAACCGCGTCGGCCATGGCCACCGTGTCACCAAGGCTGAGGCCATGAAGTGGTTCGAGAAGGTCCACGATGGTATCATCTTCCAGGCCAAGAAGAAGAAGAACATGATCCGCCGCCGCCGTCGTTAAGTTTGTCATCCGTTGATGCCAGGAGTTTGTGAGTAAGAAGAGAGCCACTAAAACGTGGCACACCCTTCTACACCACCTACTCGTGGAGCGACGGGACAACATCACAGGACACCTCGAGTTCCCCAAAATGATTTCCAACGTTCATTTCTCTTTCATTTTTTCCTTGACCTAAAACCAGAAAGAATGCCAAAACCTAATATCTGTGCACACGATACGGACCACGGGGAAACACAGAAACTCATCCCCTTACGTGGCTCAACCGCCTCGTGTTGGGAAAGGAAAGTGTCGCTTCGCGCTGCGACTGCACGATAAAAGAGAGAGAGAGGGAGGGTGATTACTCTATGGTGTGGCAAAGCGGTTAGTATTACCATTGCTAGGACGTAAGCTAATGCTCCGCGATGGTACTGTGACAGCGTTGTGGAGCTTCTCACGCAGCCACCACCCCTCCCTTCCTTTGTGAAAATTGAGCAGGGCGATGGACGCATCGGCAGGTGCATTTCCTCGCTCTTTTGTCGCTACACGCTTCTAATGATGTTTAACCACTTCACCGTTCCTCCGCATACTACATCTTTGAAACCGCTTGCACGGTGTTTTCCCAAGCTTTAGTAGCAGAAGTATCACAACTGACATTTATACCATTGATAAACTCTCCTCTCATCCTCTCTTTCTCTCTTTCGCTTTCTGACACACGCAAACACAGATGCCTCTCGCTTCAGCGTCACCTATGGAGAAGACAAACGTCTCGACGGAAACCGAAGCTCCTCAGGTCCTCGTGAACTCACAAGGCCTTACGATTACGCTGCAGAGCCCGCCGACTGAAACGAACTTCTTGGCGTACAATCGCCACTGCGCCGCTCTCGATAGCGACTATCTCATGCAACCCATCAATGAAGCTGAATACGATAGCGAGACGCAAGCATGTGTAGACCGTAATACTGGCGGGCCCAGCTCCTTCTACGACCACTATACCACAAAGCCACGTAAGAAAAAAGGCCGAGCCGTGGGGTGTGAGTGTCCCCTCACGTACACGGGCTCACTCTCCGGGGCCAGTGCGTCAAATCCAGAGGACTTTCTTCAGGCACCTGCGGAAAAAGAAGTGCCCCTGCATGCGGCCGGGAAAGGTGCGTTCAGCGACCCTGTGACACGCCGGTTGGCAACAGGTCGCCTGCCGCCACCGGATGCGTCGTGAAGAACTACGAAACCAAAACAAAACTCCCATGTAGCTGAGGACGAGTACATTTGCACGTGGCCAGCTGCTTCATACCCCGCACTTTACAAAGAATCATCGTGTGCGCTTTCTTTCATGTACGAACCGAAGTAAAACACCCGAATCTGCACAGTGCACCGGAGCTTTCAAAAGATAAGAGAGGAAGAAACAAAGTTTAAACGCAGTTCGTCCACGTGGTGTGACGAATCTATGGAGACGTGAGCACTGTCTCTGTCGTTCTCCTCTTTTCCTGCGACGCGAAGGGAAATGGAATCATAGCCAGGTCCTTCATTAACCTCCCGCAAGCGGTTGCTGTGCCCACATGGTACAAGGCGAGAGAGCTGCAACAACTGCACCAGCGCCGCGCAGAACCGTGACCTAATGCAACCGCCTCGAGGGTTGAATTCCTGGACACCCCCTCCCCTCCCTACTTTCTTATCTGGATACTTCTTGTTATAAACATCTTTCTTGTCTTACTCGAGGTCAATCTAGGAAACCCGCTTCTCTATCGTCACGAACTCTTAGCAAAACTTTTTTTTCAGTACAAACCAAGGGGAATTTGATTTTCTTACGGCACGCACTTATTGTTCTCCAGCACACTAACGTCACCCTCGCTTCCAACATCCTTTTCTCTCTACTCTCTTCCTCGCTGCGAAACATTCAGCAGCCGGACTTGCGACGGAAGAACCCATGCTTTCCGAGCGCCGAGGCCAAGAAATGAGCAGCCATGCCGGCCGTGACCAAGGGTCCGTCAACCGGGAGACCAATGACGACATCCATTTGTACCCAAGCGAACACGCCAACAACGATTTTGAGCCGCGGAAGAACAACAGCCTTCACGGGGACAGCGATATGGAGAGCGTTGTGCCGTCGTTTGCGTCGTGGCTCTTTGACGAAGATGAGGAACTCGTCGCCCCTGCGGTGATTCTTCCCTGGAGAATTGGACTGTTTCTCTTTACCAGCACCCTTGTCCAAAACTTCAGCTACTGCATGACGAACTTCCTCAACGTTTACGGTACCGACTGGACCCCGGGTGAGATCAACCAGTTCAACCAGCTCGTCTTCAACATGATCTACCTTGGGCCTGTGTTTGGTCTCATTATTGATGTGACACGCGTCTTCCGAGAACGCTACCGTCCCGTGATCGTCATTGCGTGTGTTGTGAACGCGATCCTGTGCTTTCTCTGTTTCGGCATCCCGACCATGAGTGCCCACTACGGGCGCTCCTTGGTCATTGAGTGGCTGATGCAAATTGCGGTCATGTTCATTTACGTCCCGATGAACGCCGTCGTGATCTCTTACGGAAACTCAATTCTGCAAAACGCTCAAGAGTCTTCTGCTCGCATCGGCGGCCTCATGGCGCAGGCCATGGTGTGGCGTACCCTGGGCTCCCTCGTGTACCAGTTTGTGGCAACGTTTGGGCGCCCTCGTATTACCAATCAACCGGACCGCTGGATGCTTCTCATCGCTGCCATCGGCTCCTGTGTCCTCATTGCGCAGGTTCTTATCCCTGTGACGATGCGCCGCTCGTACTTTGTCGACCGTCGTGAGGCCAGCTTGAAGCACTCCGCGCCTGTGCGTTTCTACCTTTCCATGCTTCGGGCGCGGCGCCATGCCGTCTCGCGTCGTCGGAAGCCAACGAACACGAGCTTCATGTTCATCCTGTGCTTCGTGTTCATCTACTTTATGCTTCCCGACACCTTGTACAACAGCATGTACAGCTTCAACGCCGTCGTCAGTGTTGGTTTCTCCACTGGGCTGAAGCAAGCCATCGCCATCCTTGGTTCGCTCGGAGCAGTGGTGGGTTCAATCGTGTACGCTGTGTGGATGTTTGTGGCCCACGAGCACGAGCGCAAACATCGGCGGATGGTGAAGACAAACCCTTTCCAGATTGTTCTGGCCGGATGTATCGCATGGGCGCTTGGTTCCTTCGTTCACCTCATTGGCGCCAGCTGCTACAATGCGGAGCACTTTTCCTTCAAGGTCTTCATCCCGTTCCAGGCGTTCCTGGTTCAAGCGTTCCTCCGCTTTGCTTTTATGCCGACGCTATCGCTGGCGGCCATGCACGCACCACGCGGCTACGAAACCACTGCCTTTGAGCTCTACAGTGTCGACACGACGGGTGGTGGTGTCGTGTCCTACCCCGTCACCACCTCTCTCATGCAGTCGATGGGCGTGACCTCTTACAGCGGCGTCACCAACTGGGGCAAGTACTGGGAGATTGCTCTCATTTGCATCTTCTTTCAGTTTCTTCCCGCCCTCATTGCCTTCTCACTCCCAAAGTATCGAGACGGCGATGACGACGAATCGTCGACATCCCCCGAGGAAATCGAAGAAAGGGAACCACTTGGCGAAGAGGGCGGCGCCCGGCTTTCCTCTTAAACGGCGTTATCGCCGTGGTATGATGTCCTCGCTGGATCACGCGTTTCTTGTTTCCTGTGCACCTGCGCTGTACCGGAAACTTTCAAGTGTAAGGAGCACAGAGAGGAGGTACCTGCCGCCCCTCCGCTTCTCAGGTCGTCCTTTCACTTTTTGTTCGATTTTGCTGCCGTGGACGGGATAGGTTCGCCCGCACAAGAGAACAGACAGCTTCACACACTATGTTCACACCGCGGTGCACGTAACCACGGCGAAGCGTTCGAACTGCTTCGGTAAAGACGACGAACTGAGGGTGTTGGTCGTAGACCTGGCCTCTCTCCACCGACTTGCCGCAGCTCCGCCTGCAAACGGGGATCCCTCAGGGTACGCCGTGACAGGCGCACTCTAAAACGTGGGACTTGATTTTTCTTTTCGTGTGATTGTTTAATACAATAAGTAAGCCTTTCTGTTTTATGTTATTCTATGATATCTTGTTTCTCTCACGTAGGAATCGACGGAAGAGCATTTCTCGTTCTTCCCTCTGCGCTGGCGACTGCGTTTTTCGCGTCAAAGCGACAGTGTTGAAAAAAAAAAAACAATCTTAAAAACCATAATGAGGAACTGACACCTTTTCTGCGCAAGTAAACCCCGACGTCGTTTCTATTTTCCTACCCTTCAGGTGAGCCCGCCGACTTCGAGAAACTCGTAAAGCCGATGGTTTCCTGTGTGTTGATCTTAGCTGCCGAGCTTGTTCCATGTAAGTGGAGACCCCCTCGGTCGTTGTGGCCCACCAGCGTAGTACCCGTTGAGCATGCTGTCACCGCGCCTTTATGGTATTTAACTATCGCAGTACTAGTATTTCCAAACCACGACACGGGAGGGATCTGTGGGGTACGAATAGAAAGGCGGGGTAAGTTATTTTCCCTCACCTTCGACTGTTTTCTTACCTATCTTTTCTTCTCATTAACTAACTTAAAATCAAAACTACTTTTTGTTTTCACTTTCCGCTGGCCATATCGGTTGCCACTACGCGCTATTGGGAACGGCTATCGCTACTCGGAGGAAGCAGCAAACGACTGTTCAGGGAGTCCTCGTTGTAGGACAGATAACGATGTATGTGTGGAGGCAGGGAAACGGAAGCATTATCCACTGCCGGCCCATCTGTGCCACTGCGTCTGTTCACGCGCTGCTAAGCGATGCGTCGGAGTACTACACCCCAGCGGACACCACGATCAGAGCCACCATGAAATGTGTGAGTTGATCTGGTACTTCCAGTCGTTTCTTGATTCCTTTGCTCTTTGAATCCTTGCCTTTCCTTGGACTCAATGAAACGATATGGAGGCGCACCGTCGTGTTCGGTGGATGCAAGCAACCCCTTTTTTTCTTGCGTCCACTTTGCCGCAGGGGTAGCGTCGCAGCCGCCGAGCTGAAATACCGAAACCTACGTGGACCGTAGTGCTCCACGTACGACGTTGGGGTGCGACTACAGGTAACTTTCTGTGCACCCGACCTTCAAGCGAAGTGAACCACGTATTGAGCGCGATCACTCCATGGACAGCTCACATCTGCCTTTCTTTTCGGGCAACCTCCACTAGCAGTCGACTTTCATCCTCTGAACAACCGATAAACTCAACATGCTAATTGTACACAGACAGTGTCCTGACCACCTTTCTACCAGCCGATGTTCAGTATCGACAAACGTCTGCAACGATGTATAGGGTCTCACGGGCCACTTCGAACCATCCGCCCATCGTCGGCACTACTGGGAGTGGGGCACCATATCACCTTACCTCGCGTCTGTGCCGTCGCCTCATTTTCGGTTGCCATTTTACGTGAGGAAGCGCTGAATGACAAGCCATAGTCCTGATATGAGGCACCGACAATGGACGCGTCTGACCCACCAGTTGGCTGTCGTCCACGGCACAGGTCTTCGATGAAAGCTCTTCCCCTCCTTCTCCTGTTGTCTTCAGACCGTTCTCTCCCGTTGTTGTTTTTTATTATTTTGTTTTACAATCACGAGCACAATCCTATAGTAGCCACGCCTCGCTTCTCTCAGTAGTCCTCTCCCCCCCCCCCAGCGCTCAAGAAGCGGCAACAAAATGTCTGGCGACATTCCCAGCTCGTTCCTTGTGAACGCCGTTGCATCCTTTTGTTGCCAAGACGATGGCACCGCCCCGCTTTTCTCGTCGCTGAAGGCAACGTCGCCCGCATTTAGAGTGGCATTGGAAACGATGAACCTCTCTCCCGATCCGAGCAGTGGGCTGTCTCTGAAACGCTACCGCCACAAGGAGGATCCCCGCCAGCACGTCTCCCGACGTCCTGTCCTGCAAGTGACTTTACAGAAATCGAGCTTCGCGGAAAAGGCTTTGTCCCTTTCGACATGGTGGATTCTGCGTGCCCCGTCTCCCCTCGTTGAGGTTCACACGGACGTTTTCTGAAAGGCACTAAGCCCCGTCCTCGCAGTCGCCTTCTCCCTCTCTGTCTGCCGGCGGCACGCCCACACTATAAATTGGGTCGTGGACATGGCTCCACAGCTCGAGTCACTGACGTGCGACAACCTCTCGGACGTGCAAGATTTTCCTTGTCTCTCGAGGCTGCGGCGGCTTTCGTCACTTACACTCAAGGAGTGCAAACTGCATGAGTCGACGTGGATCAACGGCCTTGTGCAACTGCTTTACTTAAAGCTGCTGAACTGTAAAACTCAGCGTAACTTTATTGTGTACGTGGACGGCCTATCCCATCTACAATCCCTCTCAGTCCATTTCGACAGCACCGTTATTGGCGTCTCCGGGTTGCGGGAGTGCAAGCGGTTAAAGGTGCTCGATCTCGCTGCTCAACGTCACACAGCTACTCAATTTGCCGGTCGCGAAGACATTGCCGAACTGACGGAGTTGCGTGAGTTAAGGTTGTCGGGATGTCCCCTTTCTGATGCCTCTTCTGTGATGCGCTGCAAGCACTTGGAGGTCCTCAAGATGAAGGCAACAAAAGATACCGACGTGTGCTTCGGCCTTGAGCACACGTTGCCGTCTCTACGTGTGGTCGATGTTTCCTACTCCGTTCTCGAGGATACGTCTTTTCTTCGCGACTCCTCTCTTTTGACTGCATTGGATCTTAGGGGGTGCACCAAACTTCGCACATTGTCGTGGGGATGCTCACTTGCAAGCCTCAGCTGTTTGCTGCTGACGCGGACTTGTATCAGTGACCTCGCATCATTGAGTCGTCTTGCTCCCTGCGTTGAAACCCTCGTGTTGGACGGCTGCAAAGAAGTTCGGGACTTCACCCCGTTGGGTGCGTTGAACGCTTTGGTTCAGCTTTCTCTGAGAAACACGAACGTCGACGACATTGCGTGGATCGCTGGGTGCCCTCGCGTGGAAACCCTCTATCTGTCGGACTGCGAGAATCTGACGTCGATTGATCCGGTATCATTCCTGGACAACCTGACGGTCCTGGACGCCAAAGGCACCAAAATACAATCACTGGCATGGCTCAACCACTGCCCGCGCCTCGAGCTGCTAGGGCTGTCCAAGTGTACGGCCCTGGACCAGAAGACACAGGTAGAGACACCGCCAGCGACATTGCGGGAGCTGCAGATAGACGCCGCTGCTGATGCCAATCTCGAGTGGATCGGCAAATGCACGGAGCTCACTACCTTGGTGATGCGTGCTGACTCCTCATTCACCAACTTCGACTGGCTCTTGAACCTTCGCAAACTCCAATTTCTCAACGTTGACTCTGCGGCGCTGACTGATCACCGACTCCTTCGCAACTGTGAAAATTTGAAGTGGATCAAGGCGTACAGCTCTTTTAACATGGACGAGCTCATGAAAATGTTCCCTGAGATCCAGCAATCTTGGAGGCCAGGGTTCGAGCCGTTTATCGCATTGCCTCCTGAACTGGACCGTTTCTGGTAAGGCAACGCCCTCAATAGAGAAGCAAGGTGGCTGACACTTCGTTCTACCCGTATGAGACGTGCCTGAGTGTTGGTGAGCCACTGTGATTTCCCGTAACGCAGAAAAATCCTGTTGCCTCTCCGACCTCTGGGTGACCGATACACTGCAGCGGTTAGGTGTGTTCTACTACAGGATGCAACAGCAGGAAGAATGCCACCGTCCTATACACATCCATTGGTGGTTTATCCTTTTTCGCCTATGCGTGCGTCGTCTGTGGCCCTCACATATATCACTGATGAAGTTCTGTTGTGAAGCATTACGCCATCCAACCAGTTCACTTTCTTTCCCCTATTATGTCCGCTTTGCCACCCTACTAAAACAACGAAAACACGGAAGTGACATCAATCTCCATCACACACGACAGCGCAGGTCTGTGCACCACGAGGGGGCGGGTAATACGCGTGAACACTGTGTGGGACCCGTAGCAGTTATTGCGGTAGTATGCTTCCATGAGGGAGTGCAGCTTTGCGTGACCGCTTACTCCATTAACGATCCTCTCTTCTTCTGTTACGCTTTTCTTTGTCCATGAACCGCCTCAAATCCATCCCGGTAGCACACATTCTTTCATCACTGTGAGTCAATTATCTGTTCGGAATCCGGTCTGCACCATAATAATCATAAATAGCAACCCACTTGGCACTTCGAGGACAAATCAGTGAGTTTTGAATCAATGGATTTCTTCCAAGTTGTAGACAGCGCGCTCAATACGCGCGGTGTGTTCTTCGTCGTGTGTGAACTACTGCTTGCTTTTGTCGTTGCAATCTTGTCTGGCATCACTCTCCTACACGTGCCACGTCTACGTATCGGCAGCCCGCAAACCTATAAGCCAAGAAACGCCACAACAACGAAACAGACAACAGGGGTTGCGGAGCGGAAGCCAGCGGTGGTTCAGGCGCCACCAGCAACGGCCACTCGGCCCCCACAACCTCCGCCCCAACCCGCCACATCCATCCCGTCTGCTCAGCCTAGCGCGACGGCGACAACGAGCGTACCCGCAGCACCCGCAGCGGTAAGGGATGAGGATGGCGAGGTTGACCTACTCGACGATGTCCTGGACGACTTTTTCGAGGAGGACAACCTTTTGGATGAAGCACTCCTCGACGCTACGGCCCCGGTGTCAGAGAGAGGGGCTGAGCCGCACCGAAGCAAAGGTTCGGCGTCGACAACACCCACGTCGAGAGGTGCACCCACTGCTGAGGATCGGAAGAAAGACGCCCATATACCCAAGCGGAAGACCTCCGATTCAGGCACCACACTGGACAAGGAAATAGCACGGAGAATGACGAAAGAGCTTCAGCCTAAGAATACTCCCTCCTCCACAAATACTGCTGCGAAATCGACTACCCCAACCGTGGTGGCGGAAGATCAAGATCTGGATAAACTCCTCGACGTGTTCATGGAGGAAGAAGAGATTTTGGAGGAGGCCATCATTGATAGCGCACTTGCAGGTGCAAAACGCTAAGGATACAGCGCGAATGTCTCTGCAACTCGCAGCACTACTGTCGTCTCTTTATCTAGTGTTCTGCTATCGCTGTTTCTTGGTTCAGAAAACAATTCCCACCGTATCCAGCGGAAACTACACAGCCGAGAAGCGCCGGATACAGATGACGACGGTCGACCTTCTGGTGGTACTGATACCTTGTCCTGACTCAGGTCTTCCTCTCCCACGTAGGGAAAAACGCATATGCCACCGTGTCAAGCGTCAACTGTGATTTTTAGTGACAAATTACACGGAATAGATCGGTGTAGCACTTTGGTTGCAGGTTTCTTGTAGTCGCAGTACTTCTGCTGAGAGCTTGCGATAGGAACAATTGAGACCATGCGACGCCCTCCTCTGCGCCGTTGACGGCGAATGTGATTCATTTGGAGACATGTGGGTTTCACTCCATGCCTCTGCCTCTCAGCTACGTCGGTTCCCTGGCAACCGTCTCCTCTTTGTCCTTTCCAATTCACCCACGCCTCCACGTGGCAGGCACGGCCAGAAACGCTCTTGGTTGATGAAAGCGTATTCCTCATGCGTTGCCCTGGTAACCCTGTCAACAAGAAAGTGAAAGCTGGTAAACGCTATGACCAGCGTTGTGGGGCAGGAAGGCGAATGTGCTTCGCGGAACAGACCGGAAAACAGTAGAAATAGCGAATGAAATAATGTTGTCCATGAATATCTTTCAATTATAATTATTCTTCTGTCACCTTTACGCTCGTAAAACTGGTGTACTTTTCCTCAGCCATCTTGAAGGGTAGGGTAAGTGATGCTTTTGCTGGTTTGCTATACAATCGTGAAAGTGTCCAGTGAACGAGCGTGCCAAATAGGACAATGATGTACGCGGGCAACGTCGCTCTTATGGACGAACAAAAGGGTTTGTGACGATCTATTTCAGAGAACTGGGGAACGATGGAAAGAGAGAGAAAGTATGGCGGTGCCAATGGCAAGTTGCAACACCAAGGTAGGTGAAGGGGTTGGAGCCAGAGCTCGATGACATGCGAACGTGGGGAATGGTCCGTGTGGGGTTATGCATTTGACGAGTGGGCATAACCGACCCATCCCGTTGGGCACTCTGTGGCGCGGTCTCTTTGTGTTGTTGTTGCTTGGTCTGTTGTTGTCCATGGCGTGGTCCTGAGGGTGGCGTGTTCTTGGCAGGCGGTTGTGCCCTCCGCTGGCCTGTAATTGCCGGCCTGCGCCGCCGGTGTGTGCGGGGGCCTGCTTCCGTCTGGCGAGTGGGGTGCCGCGCGCGGTGCTTGCCCGTGCTGTTTCCAGGCGGAGTGCCGCCGTGGCGTTTCCGGGGGCGCCGGGGCAGGCGGTTCCCCTTTTACTGACGCAGGCCCAAAATATGGGTTTCGCATTTCTGTTCGGGTTGCGGTTGCGTTTCCGTTGGCGTCGGTGCCGATGCTCGCTGTTGTTTCGGCCTTGGTGTTGGTGTTGGCGCCGGTGCTGGTGTTGATGTTGGCGCCGCCGCCGGGCAGCCCGGCCTCGACCGCCGCGCCGAGAGGGCCGAAATGGATGTGCACTGGCGAATGGGCCTGTACGTTACTACTGTTGTCACTGGTGAACGCATTGATTCAGTTGATTGTTTTATCTTTTGTTATGAGCAAAAACGACCAGGTGGTTCTCGAGATCGGGCGATCTTTCTGTTTGAAGAGACCTTGTCAGACACAAACGGCCGGATAGGCAGGATGTGATCTTGTCCCCTTTTTTCGCAACGAATCTATCGAGATCGAAATGTAAGCCATTCCTGCTGCTAGTTGTCATGTTATCCACGTGGTGAACTACTCTATCAATTGTATCACGCATGTCGATCACCTAATCTTACTTTCTTCCCTTACATACTTTTTCCTTCCCAGCGAAGCCCGCACAAGCCATCACCTCACCAGCGCGAGAAAATTGTCTTTTCGATTTTATCTTTTCGTTGTAGGACAATTATAGCTCTTTAGCATACCTCTCGCACACGTGTTCGCCTTGTTCACTGTTTCACCCCCTACAACAGCCAGCCACATGGAGGAGAGCAAGCGCACGGACACCGCCAAGGGAAACCCTTCGAAACCGGAGCTTTTAGACGAGAAGAAAGGCTACTGGCGTTCCATCGTCCGCGCATCTCGCCAAGTGGAGCTTGAGACCCTTTTCTCCGCGTATGAAGCCGAAGTGATCACGCTTGACACCTTCCAAAACCGAGCGATGGACCTTGCCATCCGCACGACGGACGGTGCTGCCGAAATCGCACATCACCTTGCGCAGGCAAACCGTCAAAATCTCGAGCCCTGGCGCGTCCCGTTCGAGGCGGCAGTTGCCCAGCGGGATGTGGCGGTGTCACGCGCATCCTCGACGGGAGGCCTGGAGCTGATCGCCCAAGCAAAGGAGCAGTTCATCGTGAAGGCCCGGGCCATGGGCGCTGACGGTGGAGGAGGCGATGTTCGGAAGCTACGTCTGCATTCTGGAAGGTCCGGTTGTGGCACGTGGTGTCCTTTACCATCTCCTTTTTGGGGTTCCTGCTGCGATAAGGGTGGCTCGACATAACCAGTACATGCTACACCAGTACCCCGAGCTCGAGCGAAGCTCCATCGCGCAACAGGTGTCGAGGCTGGCGGTGCCGCTGTTTCCTCCGTTTGGCGCCTTCAAGTCGATCAACGAGACCATTCTGGCAGACAAGGCTCTGCTCGGAGGCGGCCGCGGAGAGCAGAAGACGGTTTCGCCAGGAGCGGCCGGACATTACTTCCG